>RJWM01027346.1:0-16454 GCA_004363535.1 Dasyprocta punctata
ATTACATTTTCAATTTCATTAGCTGAAATTGGGTTATTCAGCAGCTTTACATCTTCTTGATTCAGCTTTGGTAATTCATAGGTTTCTAGGAATCTGTCCATTTCTTCTGTGTTATCAAATCTATGTGAGTAAAGGTTTTCGAAGTAGGTGTTGATGATCTTCTGTATTTCCACCGGGTCTGTAGTGATTTCACCCTTTTTATTTCTTATTGCATGAATCTGAGTTTTTTCTTTCCTCTTCTTGATAACGTTGGCTAGGGGTTTATCAATGTGTTTGTTCATTTAGTAGTGGATCTCAGTAAAGATTTCGAAGCCAAAGTGATTGTTTGGGCAGTCTTGCTAGTCAGGCTTTAGCTCTATTTTTCTGCCTCTTCATCCTCTACAAGCAACATAATTCTTAATTGTTTTTGTCTATCATTGCATATAAATGGAAGCTGGAAATAGAGGTGACAGAGGTAGAAAAGGCTAGGATCATTGGAGTCAAAAGTGACTAGTTCAGACAGATTGCAAATTATGATACTGTTAAGTGCCTAGCTCTAACTGGCAGTAGGAGCCAACTGTGAGTCCAACTCCATTCTAGATACTGTACACATGTAGCTGCTGGTGATTAGAGCTATAAACTTGAGTGTTGGTCCCTGGAGGGTAATATCTCAAGAATGTAACTAATACAGAAAGATTCCTGCCTTTCTGAGTATCTGTACATGGAAGTAAAATCTCAAGTGTGAACAGATTGCAGTAGTAAAACTCTGTTGACAGAAGAGAAGCAATACAATCTATGTGTGAAACATTATTCCCAAAAGTTAGTAATTATAAGGGTCTGAGGACTAGGGCAGTAAATTTCAGAAAGAATATTTTTTGAAGTACTATAGGAAATTTCATTCTAGGTAACTTTAGTAAATTTCCCTTTTTATTTTTTTAATTGTTTGTTTGTTCGTTTGGCTTTTTGAGAATGAGTCTTGCTGTGTAATTCAGACTGGCCTTGATTCACTGGATAGCCCAGGCTGGCCTCCTACTCTTAGTAATCTTCCTGCCTCAGCCTCCCAAGAGCTCGGGTTATAGGCATCCACCACCACGCCCAGCTTGCTTTGTTTTTGAGACAGGGTTTTGCTATGTAGCTCAAGCTGTCCTTGAATTCACTATGTAGTCCATGCTTCCATGTTGGCCTCAATCTCAACAGTGATCTTCCTGCCTCAGCTTCCCAAGTGCTGGAATTACAGATATGTGCCACCACACCTCTCCTTCACTTTTAAGATAATGAAAGTCCAGAATGATTAGGAAAGAGAATTAGACTATGAGATGACGCTAACATAAAAATCATTTTTATCCCTAAAACCCAGAGAGATTAAGTGGCAATATCAGATTTTAAGCACTTTATCCTTGGCTGTCATTCCAGTCCAGTATCATTCAGCAGTTTATTTGGTAGTGTTTTTTTTGTCTCTACTTATTAAGTATATTAAAGAAGCCTTCGTTTTTATACCTAAAGAGACACCCATTGTCTGATTTAACTTTCATTCTTTTGCCTGTCGTATCCTCATATCTTTTTTTGGCTTCTTTTGTATGTGGTGGTGGAAAATCAATGAGAACCAAATAAGGGAAGGGGAGATAGTGGTGTGCCCAAAAAACTAAAATTAACCAGTAGTATTAGGGCCAGAGTTTTCTTGCTAACTCAGGGGAATTAGTCAAGCATGTGTGGTACATGGATGCTACTGCTTTTATCTCTTTTTTGGTATCTTCCTAGTTCATCTTTGGCTTGTTTACCTAACACTTTCATTGTTACAGTTGTTCCTGCTCTCTTCCTATCATAGATTTTTCACTTATTCCTCACTCCTGGGTCAGAATTTTTTGAACTTTAAAAGTTGCCACTTTAAAGTGAATGATTATTTTGGCATTTTGTACTTGAACAGAGTTGTTCAGTTATTAATTCTCTCTAGGTCCAAAACCTTTTGTTATCCCAAAATAAAACCCTGACCCCATTAAGCACTGACTTACCACTCCATTCCATTTCCCTCTACACCCTGATGTACACCAGTCTACTTTTTATTTCTTTGAATTTGACTATTCTGGGTTTTTCATGTATGTGGAATCATGTAATATGTGACCTTCTGTGTCTGGCTTAAGACAGTTTTTAATTAATGTTAATTAGTGATGTTTCTTAGTAAAACATTGAAATAACATTTCTAAATACTTTATATTTTAAATGCTAATATTGTTTTATTGTTTCAGATGTAGCCAGTGAAAAACAAAGAAGACTTCTGTATAATTTAGAAATGGAACAGATGGCCAAGACAGCCAAAGCACTCATGGAGGCTGTGAGCCACGTTCAGGCACCTTTTACAAGTGCAACACATTTGGAGCATGTGAGACCTATGTTTAAGGTGAGAATTACTAGTAACTTTTGATTGTAGTGTATATTGAGACATAATTTTGATCAGCATCTTTTTGAGTTAAGGAAGTATAGTGATAATAGCACATTCAACGTGGAAGCTATAGCTTTGTTATTTAGGGCATATTAGATAGAAACATCTCTTCAGTAAAAAAAAAAAGACATGCACAATAAGTAAGTAATAGGAGTATAATCTTAGGAATTAGGAATAAAAAGGTTTTAGATAATGATCATTAATCCTTGGCTTATTTTTCTCTGAATGACTTACACCTAAACCTTTGGTGTTAGTTCAGATCTCTGAATGATCTTGAAGCACTTGCATTCTCAGTGCTTCTATTTCCAGCATTCTGAGTGTGCTGAAGCTCAGGAAGTAGGATAAGGAGTTTAAGGGAATGATATATTTGTAGGTTGATTTAGTAAGAATGATAATTACTGACTCTTTGAAATTTGATTCTCCATTCTTTCTTCATTCTCTTAATCTTTTCTGCCCTTTCATCCACAAGGAGTAACCAGTATATCATAGGTTGATAGAGAAATAGAGAGGAGTGTAGTGAAGTTTGAAGAGAAACTAGGTGAAGTATATTCTAATTCATGAAACAGAATGGTAAGATTGTCTGTGGAGAGTGAGATTATAATTTGAGTTCTCATTTTACCTACACATATGTATGTGTAGTAAAAATGACTGTAAGATTTCTATGCTTCCTTTCAACTCTTAAAATTTCATAATTCTACTCTAATTCATGGTCTGTATTTCAGATTTTCTAAAAACTTAATGAAGAATGACGAGACAAGAGTGAGGGAGCCAGGAAGACAGTGCTAAAAGAAGTAATGGAGTATAGCTGGACTTGTCCTTTGGAATAATACAGAAAATGATATCAAAATATAAGAGACATTTATTTTTAGCAGTAGTAGTAGTAGTAGTGGTAGTATACTAGAGATTAAACCCCGGGACTTGTACATTCTAGGCAAGTAATTTACCACTGAGCTATGCACTTAGCTCTTTTTAAATTTTATATTGGGATAGGGTCTCACTGGGTTGCTGCAGTGAACTTTGGATCCTTCTGCCTTAGCCTCCAGAGTAGCATATTATGAAATTTTATAAAACTGTTTTTGTTTTAAATGATGTCATATCTTTATTTTGCTTTTCATGTAGGTATTTGGGGTGGTATTTTTGTTGTTGTTGTTGTCATTGTTGTTGTTAGAAAGCAATAAGAAACCTATGATTCTGCTGCACAGAAAAATTCTATTTCTGTCTGTATACTTTTTTTTATGTTAAACAGTTGAGTTCATACCATGTATAAAATTTTATATACTGCTGTTTCTTGTGTATTTCTTCATTTTATTAAAAATACTTCATGCTTCAGCTTTTTATTATTCAGTCTATGATTAGCTAGAGCTTATTTAAACATCCTGTACACCAAAATTAAGAATCCTTCCCCTTGATGCCATTTCTACTTTCTGCTTACTGTCACATTCTCCTGCCATCCTCATGTCTATTTTATTCTTCTTTTATTCATTTATAGAGGTAAGAGTGATCTTTTAAAAATACAAAATGAAATATCATCTTTCTTCAGCTCTTCATTGCTTTTGGGTAATGCCATAAAGCTAATAGGTTCTGTGGAACTTCTGCGATGTAACTCTACCTGCCTCTCCAAGTGTCATTGCTGAGTATGTCTTACTATGCTACAGTCACACTGACCTTCTTTTTCAGTTTCTAGACTGTCTTACCCTCTCTCTCTTCAGGATGTTCTTGGAAGGGATGCCCTTTTTCTAGAATGCTCTTTCCTTCTTTACCTAAGTAGTTTCCAGTTTAAACGTCACCTTTTTAAAGTTCTGCCCCTAACCTCTCTAATATTATAAATTAATTTCCTTTTCTCCTAACATGCTATACTTTTCCTTTATTTTAACAAGTTTCATTTTATTTATGTAAATATAATATGTGCCATATATTAATATAAAACGTCATACGTATATATTATAAGTATAAAAAACAAAGGACTATATGTCTCTTCATTTTCTCAGTTGTTCCTACCTTGTCCTGTCTTGTAATAATTACTCAACAAATAGGTATTGACTGGGGAGAAAGATCAAATGATAAATTCCTAGAAGAAAATTTATAATAACAGGATGTAAAATTTTTAAGAATGTTTTTATCAATTGCCAAATTTTATTTCACAAAGTTTTTATACATGAGTTATGAGTGGACAGTTTCAGTCTCTAGAATATTATTTAGGTGTAATTTGATAAAAGAAATTATTAACTTTGATACTTAATGAAGCTATGCTAAGAATCTCATTTTTTCCTTTCAAAACTCTCACATCTTATGTAGTCTACAAGTTTTGATAAATATTAGTGTAGCATTATAAAATTTAATTATCATTAGATATCCGTAATGTGGTTCAAATTTTTAATTCTTTTAGTTGGCTTGGACACCTTTTCTGGCTGCATTCAGTGTGGGACTACAAGACTGTGATGATACCGAAGTAGCCTCTCTTTGTCTGGAAGGGATAAGATGTGCAATCAGAATTGCGTGCATTTTCAGCATTCAGGTAATGAAGAATTATACCTTTGTAAGCCAGTCCAGAAAACATTTATTACTTACACCATTACCATAGTTCCATTTATAACACTTTTTTATATCTGACTGATTAAACATGAATTTCAAGCTTATGATAGAATTTGAATTAATCTTCATACTTAAGTTTTTCAGACACTATGATAGAATGTATAATTCTATACCAGTTTTCTAAAATTTGTAATCTTTGCTTACAGTATTTTCTCCATAGAATGTTAGTGATACAAAAAATTTCTTAAGATTTTCAGTGTCAGAGTAATGAATACTTATTAGACATTTATTTGTTCATACTTATTGAATCATATTTTGCATATTTATGTATTTTATAACATAAACCTAAGAAGTTCTCTTATAAGTGAAGTATCTAGTGTATACTTTTCATTAAAATAGCCCTTCCAGTAGTAATTTATATGCTTTGAGGATAAATTTTAACCAGGCTTTTCTTTCTTTTTTTAAAACCCATTTCCTATTTAATTACAAATGTTATAGCTTAGTACATAACAAAATATAGTCTACTGAAGAGAAAAAAACAGCAATTTTATAAATCAAAGTTTTGCTAGTCCGTATAGTACTTGAAAAGTGTTCAGTAAATGTTTTACAATATGAATTTGTTACCACTAAAATTTCAGTTTGAATTGGAATCTCCGTTGCTTTAAGATTTTAGGTATTTGTATGTTTTTTGCATAATCATTTAAAAATTAAAAATGTCTTTTGCATATTGTATGCAATTCATGACATGTCAGTTAAAAACTTACTAAACAAGTTAACAGTTTGTCAGGATAGAGATCAATCTGCATTTACAGCCATGTAAACAGATTTTTCTGTCTTTTTCTGGTTTTTTTTTTTTTTTTTTTTGGTAGCTGGAAAGAGATGCATATGTCCAGGCACTAGCAAGATTTACCTTACTAACAGTGAGTTCTGGTATTACTGAAATGAAGCAAAAGAATATTGACACAATAAAAACACTTATCACAGTGGCTCATACAGATGGAAATTATTTGGGAAATTCATGGCATGAGGTATAAGCATTTTATTTTCAATTTTGCAATTTGGTTTATGAAATGAGCTAATGCTAAATATCACTGATATGGTTTAGTGGGGAAAATTAATTTAGAACATTTTAAATAAGTACATTCAACTTTTTTAGTATACCTAATGTTTAAATCCTAACTGCATACATTTATATTTTTGAGGCTGTTGAAATGTAAATTTTTTTTTCCTTTTTGTAATTAAGATTCTAAAGTGCATCAGTCAGTTGGAGCTGGCACAACTTATAGGAACTGGAGTGAAACCTCGATACATTTCAGGAACAGTGAGAGGGAGAGAAGGATCTCTTACTGGGACAAAAGATCAGGCTCCTGATGAATTTGTGGGTCTGGGGCTAGGTGAGAATTTTAAAATTCTTTTTACAAAATACCAAAAGTTGTTATTAACCTCTTTATTATGAGTCACTTTATTATACCAATGAACTATATAATTAGATTAAATACCTTTTATCCAACATTATGAATGAAAGCAAGATGAGTAAGTAGGGAAGTGAGTCTTTTTTGCATAGTCCGGCTCACAATATTAAATGACCCTTATTGAGTATTCTACTTGGAACTAGGAAAAGGTTGCAAATAAATTACCTGTTTTAAGACTAAGTAGGGAACTTAAATTGTGAGGGCTTATATAACATAATAGGTCTAGTTGGAGAAAGCTTTCTCATTTACAGATTTTTAAAGACTGCAGGCCTACCCAAACCCTTCTATCAGTGTGGAACCTAAGGTTCCCCTATCACTCTTATGGCCATGAATTTCCAGATTTAATCCAGTAGAAGAAAGGAAGATATTAGCAAAAATAGATTCAAAAAAGGTAAAAAGCTAAACATTTTTAGTTATTATTGGAAGTTGTTGTACCAAGGAATAAGCAAGGACTTCAACCTTGAATACTGTATTTTCAGATTTGAGTTTTTTATATTCTTTACTATATGCATGTTAATTTTTCTGAGATTTGGCTTCCACTTTTGCAAACTAAAGTGTCTATTCATCTGATTATTAAGATTAAATAAGAATAAATATAAATTAACTTTAGCACGATGGCTGGTTTAATTTTTGCATATTTTCTATGCATCCTCCCCACCTCCAACCAAGGGAACTACAGGCATGATTTAAAACGAACAGGAAGGAAAATTCCTGACATCCAAGAATATTTACCTGTTAAAGGCTTGTGTTATAGAGTTAGGGATTTTTTTTTATCTTTTAATGATCTCTGTTGTTGCTGGTAGTAAAACTTCCTAAGAAAACCAGAAAGAATGCTAGGCATGGTGGTGCTCACCTGTAATCCCAGGCTTGGTGAGGCTCAGGCAGGAGGATCACTGTGAGTTCAAGGCTGGCTTGGGCTATGTAGTGAGACCTTGTCTCAGGAGAAAATAAATTCAGAAGATTTCAGACACAAAAAAGGCATCTGCTGTATAGGGGAAGAAGTAAAAGACTAGTACTATGTGGTGACTTCAAGATGTACTGAGGAAAATTAGTACCTTGCTGTGTCCAACTGAAGCAACTAGCAGTGCCGGCTTTCATCTCAGTGATTTCATAGAGGTTGGGTTAGCACAAGGTCTAGGAGATGTAGGTGCAAACTTGATACCTAGATGATCTAGCAGCAAGATCTAAAACTGCCTGAGCACCTACATGGTAACTTGTAAGTCTAGCTCTAAACATTACAGAAGAATTATAATTACTTCATGAAGTAGCATAAGATTCAACAAAAACTATTTATAATCAAGTGATGTGAAGGTCCCCTGATTATCTTTGAAAAGGCACAGGGAGTATGGGAAGGCCAAAATAACAGTAGATGTTAATTGCTCAATTTTGGCAAGTAAGACTACAGAATTAGGTTAAACAAAAAAGCAAAACAAAATATAAAGTGAAATATTTTAATCTTCTAAAAGATTTAGTCAAACAAGAGAATATTTGGTGGAATACTTGAATTAAAATTAATTGATGCATTATGCTGTTGTGTTACTTGCATTGTAAGAATATGAGATGACCTTCCTTCTTCCTTCAAAAAAAAGGGAGCAGGGGATTTACATAAAGGTACATTTTTTTGTTTGTTTTTTATTTTAAAGATAGCAAAATCCAACAAAACCAAACAGAAGAAAGCCAATCAAAACAAAGCAGCAAAATTGGTACAGAACTTCAAAGCAGGATACTAGGAAAACACCAGTAGCTACCATAGTATATTTTGTTATCTTCACAATAGTTGTCCATTCCATCAGGCATAGCAAAATCAAATCAAAACAAAGCAAAAGAAAACCAATTAAAACAGAACATTGAATAAAGCAAAACAATTAATCAGAGCAAAACAAAAGAGTGAGAACAATATTGGATTTCAAAGATAAGATAGAAGGAAATTCTCCATATTTGCTATATTGAATACTGTCATCCTACCAATAGATGATCAGACCGCTGGCCCCAGGCCTGCAAAATCAACCAAACAATACAAGCATTTAGTTGTTTTTTGTACCTTAGTTGCTATCAACTCAGCCTGTCCTCCGAACCAGCTGGTTGTTTCCAGAGGGGGTGGTTGATTCTCATCCCATGCAACAGTAGGCTCACGGGAGGTGCTTATCTGTCTTTTCTCTTCCTGGGCCCCAGTTAACTTGTATGGCTTAGTAGAAGGGCTAGTTGGCTTCTTGGTGGTTTCCTCCCAGTCCCAGCATGGCCAATTCTAAAGAGGCACTGACTTTTCTCTTCCTGAACCCTGCATGGCTTGCACAGCTTACCAGAAAGCATAGAAAGATACATTTTAAACGTGGAAATGCAAAACAGTTCAAGCTCCCAGACTACTCCAGAGACCAGTAACTCTGTCCTTATGCTTTCTCTTACATTACACTTTTCTTTTTAGTCTTCTCCAATCTCCAGATTTATCCAACTCTGATTTTGAATCAATACCCTTGAGGGAACTAGTCTATTGACTTAGTTACTGTTGAGCAGAGCCTACCCTTCAGTCTATTTTGTTGGTGACTATCCAGCCCATTTGGAAGATGTCTGCCTAGCCGTCACCCTTTGTGCCTAGACAGCAGATAACATCCTTGAGAGGATGCTGTAGTCAGAATTTAAGCTAGAAGAAGAGGTGGTATAGACAGTGGAGCCAGTTAAAACTAATATTCTCCTTTATTAACCACATCTGTGCACCGAATGTTCCATGTAACCAAATTAAAGGGATTGAATATAATCATCTTTAAGTACCCATCTGGAATGTGTTCCAGGGCCACTGGTAATACCAGTATCCACAGACTTTCAAGTCCTGTATGTAAAGTGGCATAGTATCTGCATATAACCTACACGTGCTCTCCTATATACTTTAGATTATCTCTGAGTTACTTAATAATACCTACTACAATGTAAATGCTCTGTAAATAGAACACTGTTGTTTAGAGAATAATGATGGGAAAAAAAAGTCTACACATGTTCAGTTACACATGGAGTCTTTCCCCTCCCAAATACTTTTAATTGCAGCTTTATTGAATCCATGGATGCAGAATGCACAGAATAGGAGCAGCTCACTGTATATATTTCTTCTGATAAAATTTTGTATTATTTTTGAAAACATGAAAGTATAATTATTAATACACAGTATATAATTTTTAAATTTGAATTACAGATCTTCCATTCTTCTAAGATATTAATATTTGAAAATTCAATAGCTTGATCACTTAAATGTTTATTTAGAGAATATTCATAATACAGATTTTATGTGAGTGAGATGGCAGCATTAACATATGTAAGATTTGTATTAAACAGTGTGGAAATAATTCTGATTTGAGTAGTGCTTATTAAGTAAAAACTTGGTTCAGAGGCAGATGTGAAAAATGGAGAGGAGTCCTTTATTGAGAACTCAAATTGGGTCTAGTAGGTAAATTTTTAATAGTTGAGTGAGAGCATGACTAGAGACACATATTGATTGAAATGTTGAAAGCAAGTGCCTTCTATGCTAGACTGAAGAATTTTTATCCCAATGAACAGAATGAAGTGGTCCATGCCTGTAATCCCAGCAGTTGGAAGGTTGAGGCAGGAGGATCACCACAAGTTCAAGGCTAGTCTGAGCTACATAGAGAGACCCTGTCTCAAAAAAAAAAAAAAAACAAGAAATGTATTTTAAAACTTAAGTGTATTGTTCCACTGAATTTTTTTTTTTTAATTGACATGACTGTCTTATGTGGTAGTTGGAGGAAATGTGGACTGGAAGCAGATTGCGAGTATTCAGGAATCCATCGGAGAAACCAGTTCTCAAAGTGTTGTTGTTGCTGTAGATAGGTAAGGTATTGATTTTCTTTCCTTTTTAAATGACTGCTATTCCAATTCTGTAGTATTAGCTATATACTATTAGTAAAAAGAAAAAATATATTCTCAAAATAATTTTCCTAAAGTAATTTAAGACTATATTATGATATACTGTGATTTAGATGATTAAGTATCTATAATTTTGATTTTTTGTTCATGGTATGTGGGAAGGAAATAAATGGTATGAAAATTTTATTTATAATAGTAAGGAGCATTAGAGAAATGATAACTTTGAAAAAAAGCACAATCGGATACAAAATCTACGCATAAAAATGAATAGCATTTCTGTACACCAATAACCCAACAAGAAAGAGATTAAGAAAACAATATCATTCACAATCTTGGATTTCAAGTTACATTAAAAAGCTACAGTGATTGAAACAGTGTGGTGCTGGCACAAGTCAGATACATGGATCAGTGGAGCAGAATAGAGGCTGCAGAAACAACCTCAGGCACATTCAGCCATCTAATGTTTGACAAAGGGATCAAAAATACATGTTGGTGAAAAGGTAATCTTTAAAAAATGGTGCTGAGAAAACTGGCTATATATACATGCTGAAGATTTAATCTAGACCTGATTCTTGCAGCATGTACTAAACTAAGCTAAAACTAGATCAAAGATCTACATATTTAAAGAGAAACAATCTGCTGGAAGATTGAATAGGTACAACTAAAGACATGTGTGTAGCCAAGGACTTTGTGAATAGAACCCCAACTGCATAAGAAGTATGAAGTCAACTAATGGGTTCATATGAACTTAAACAAGCTTCTGCACAGCAAAGAAACAACCAACAGTAAAGATACAACCTGCAGTATAGGAAAAAAAAATTTGCCAGCTATTCCACAGAGGACTAATGCCTAGAATATATGAAGAAAGAAAAAATTAGATCCTCCCAAAATAAAAGGTCTCCTAAAATGAAAGACCTTCCCAAAAATAAAAGACCCAATCAAAAACTGTACAACTAAACTGAATAGACACTTCTCAGAAGTACAAATGGCCAATAAAAACTTGAAAAATTGCTGAACGTATCTAGCTATTAAGGAAATGCAAATTAAAACAACACTGAGATTCCATGTTCAGAAAGAATAGCTATCAGGAAATCAAGTAATAACAAATGCTGACAAGGGTGCAGGGTAAAAGGAACCCTCTGTATTCTTAGTGGGAATGTGAATACTACAACCACTATGAAAATCAGTATGAAGATTCTTCAAAACACTGAAAATAGAAATTCCATTGGACCCAACTATTCCCCTTCTATGTTTCTTCCTGAAAGAATTAAAAATGTCTTATTGATAGTGAGTGATACATGCATACTCATAGTTTATAGCAGTACAACTTATAATAGCTAAATCTTGGAAGTGACCTGTATGTCCTTCAACAGATGAATGGATAAAGAAAATGTTTTATTTATGGACAATGGAATACTACTTTACTATAAAGAAAGATAAATTTCAGTCATTTTTAAGAAAATGGATGTACTTTGAGACTATAACATTAAATGAAATAAATCAGACACACACACTTAAATATCACATGATTTCTCTTTTACGAGAAGCACAAAATATAAATAAAGAGCAAAATAGAAGATAAATAATAGAAAATATGGAATAGATATTTTGTATATGAGAAGGGAGCTAAGAGATGGAGGGAGGGATAAGAGTGAGAAAAGGAAAGTAAAAGCCATTAAGATGTGTTTGTACGAGTTCCTCAAGAGGAAAGTGATCATGTACTGCACATATGTGCTAATAAAAATTAAAATTAAAAAGACAAAAATAAGTGCTTGTTATGGTGACTCACATCTGTAATCCCAGCACTCAGGAAACTGAGACAGGAGGATCACCACAAGTTCAAGACCAACCTGGGATACATAGTGAGTTCAAGGCCAGCCTCAACTACATAATGAGAACCTGTCTCAAAAACAGCAAAATGAAACCATACACACACAAGTATTTCCTTTGTAGAAAACTTTCTTTATTATCAGTCTTTGAAAATAGAGTGTAATTTATCTTTCTGTATACATGCTACATAACCTATCTTATGGGTAAAATGAATGGTATTTGCTGGAGTTTCTTAATTATGAGCTCTTTTGAAAAGGACTTTAGAATTTATGTATTACATACATTACCAAGAATTTCCCATTGCAACTTGTTTTCTAAAGGAAACTATTCAGAAGACTATTTCAAATTTTTAAATGCTCAACAAATAACCATCTAGCAGTCCTTTAAGATTACTTTTTCCCAGGTAAATGTCCTCCTGGTTGAAACTTACAACACTGATATTTAATGTTTTTTCTTAACCCCTTTGTGGGGGAAACTTGCCTGGAGACTCATGCTGATTTATTATTTTGCTTCAAGCAAAGCTTTTTATTCTACACACAGACAGCACTAGAATATAAAGTACCTACTGACCCTTAAAGTACTTCTGGAACTTTTTCTTTGAAAAGAATTCTTAACATTCTGTTGTTGTTGTTGTTCTACTTGTAAAGGTTGGAAGAAAAATTTTGTATCATTTTATATCTACTGTATAACACGAAGGCTTGTCACACTGTGGCATGTTACATGTATTACTGTACTTTATTTAAACCTTTCAGTGGTAGTGCACACCTACAATCCCAGCACCCTAGAGGCTGAGGCCACTCTGGGACAAGGCACTCTGCAGCTTTTTGTCGCCACTCTGGGACATGGCACTCTGCAGCTTTTTCCTCCGAGCAAACTTTCATTTTTGAAGACCTGAGGCTGCAAAGGGTGGAGGCCCGCTACTTCCCCGAATGCCCCCAGGCCATCTTTTTTTATTCTTTTGTTCCTTCTCAACAATCAAGGTCTCAGCTCCATCTTTAAAGTCCATAGCTTCCTGGCCAAACTCACAAGGTTTTAAATCACCATGCCGGGCTCCTTGCTCTTTATCTACAACATAAATCTGGCTAAGAGCCCCCAGCAAAAGCCAGGCCATCATTTCAGTATTTGGTTGCCTGGAGATTTCTTCCGCAAGATTAATGAATTCTTTGCCCTTAATCTCAGACTCAGGCAAAGTCTCCGGGCATGGGCAGAATGCAGACAAACTTTCTGCCAAGCCGTAATACACATCATGTGGAGTCCAACACCCAGTGTCATCCTTCTTCCCAGCAGAAGCCTCCCGAGGCTGGTCTTTACCAGCAGGCTTTTTATCAGCCTTTTGGTCTCCTGGGCTGTGACTAGAATCTCCCATACAGAACAACCTAAGCTGTTCCACCTCTGTGCATGTAGACGACATCTCCGAACCTTTCCAAACTTTCCCCACAAGCCTTTGCCAAAGGCTCTCGAATCACATGGTCAGGAATAGTCACAGCAACGACCCCACTCCTCTGGTACCAAATTCTGTCTTAGTTACTTTTTACTCGTTGCCAAGACAAAATACCTAACACCCAAAATTAGTGAAGGAAAGGTTTATTCTTACAGTTTCTCGGGAGTTTCAGTCCTATTTAGTTGGCTCCAAGTCAGCATGGCATGGAGGGGCTGTCATTCATGGCAGCTGCAAGCCGCAAGGCACGCTGGCAAGAGAGAAGGAGGTGGAAGAGCAGAAGCACAAGAGGAAGACCCACCTTCCCTTATACTATATCTCAGCTCCACCCCTGGGCATGTACAGCGCTCACATTGCCAATCCCAGCGCTAGACAGTAAACTGAACACAAGCACTAGACTCAGCCCCATCAAAAGTATGAGGACTTGGGGGGACATAGCATACCCAATACATATGCCTTTGAAGAAGTTATTAAATATCATTGTGTCTCAGTTTCTGTTTTTATAAAACTAGGGTTATAATGAGCATATACTTCCAGGATAGTTTCTATTATTAAATAGTGGACATATGTAAAGCACTGGAGTAGTACCCACCTTGTGATTGATAGCTGTTACTGTTCTTATTATGTTTCAGTTCACCATTTGGCCTATTCCTGCTTTAAGGTTTCCTTTTTGTCATGCACATCCTGTTGTGTACATTTTAAATTGGAAGGTTTAGTTGCATCAAACCCTTGCTGACAGCCAGGTGTGGCACAAGCCTTTCATTCTAGCACTTGGGATGTTGAGGATCTCTGGGAGCTCTAGGCCAGCATGAATGATATAGCAAGACTCAAAGAAAAACAGAAGAAGAAAAAAAAAAAAGAAAACTGATGCTGAGATTTTTTATGAAACTGAAACAGATAAAGTTCCACAAAGAAAGTTTGGCAAAACAGAGTACTTTAAGCATTTGAATATCCTAAGGGAAGTAGTTTAGTTACTTGGTTAAATCGAGACCATTTGCAAGTTTATATCAGATCACTTTCACTGCAAGTTAATGTTCTAATCAAATGTACATTACTTGTAAAATACAATTTTTTAAAACTTGCTTAATGTTTGTAGATGGGAACAATTGAAAAATATGACAGTATATCAATTCATTGGTTTTGTAAATTAATAATTCCGTTTTACTAGAATATTATAAGGTCTGATAGTTGTGTATCTACTAATGAAATAACAACTCTGTACACTTTTACTCTAGTAACATTGAATGCAAAGTGATACATTTGGATATGGGATGGAGAGACATTCAACCTAGAGTACTCTTATTATTAAACTATATGATGAAAATCATCCAATTCACTGCCTAATTTTTTTTGTTTTGTTTTGCTTAAAATAGATAAAAAATAGTCATACCTCAGGCCAGTTTGTTTTGAATTAACATAATGGAAATGAAACTTCATAAATTTTTAAAACATTGTTTTATTTTCCCCAGAATATTCACAGGATCTACAAGGCTAGATGGAAATGCTATTGGTAAGTGTGTATATTTATTCTGTCTACACCCTGGCCTTTTGGCTAAAAAACTTTACAGTTAAAAAAAACTATAAATGTATTTTATGTTATAGTGGATTTTGTCCGTTGGCTCTGTGCTGTATCTATGGATGAACTGCTTTCCACTACACACCCAAGAATGTTTAGTCTGCAAAAGATAGTTGAAATATCATACTACAACATGGGAAGAATAAGATTGCAGTGGTCTCGGATTTGGGAAGTTATTGGAGATCATTTTAATAAGGTATTTGAATAAATATAACATGTATATACATTTATGTTTTTCTTTATTTAAAATTTCCTTATTTAAGCATTTTTCCTCTCAAGCAGTTATGTTCTTTTTTGTAATTTGGAAACCCTTAAAGATCTGTTTTTTAAAAAGATTGCTCAAAGTTTTAAGAATTATAAATATTTGTTTCTTTGTTCAGAATTATTTTAAACATATCTAGTGCCTTCAAGAATCGTAGGATTTTCTTATATGTGCTACTAATTTTGTATTTTTTCTAGGACAAAAATAAGAGATTTCCAACCACTGACAGTAGTATTTCATTATTTTGTTGCCATTACAGGTTGGCTGTAATCCTAATGAAGATGTCGCTATTTTTGCAGTAGACTCCTTGAGGCAGTTGTCAATGAAGTTTTTAGAAAAAGGGGAGCTTGCAAATTTCAGATTCCAGAAGGATTTTTTAAGACCTTTTGAACATATAATGAAACGGAACAGGTATTATATTTGTTGAATGGCTTAGTATCAGTAGAACTTTATTATTTTCCATGGCAGAGGAAAAAATAGAAGGGGAGGAGAACCTGAAGAATTTTATCCATATGCATATCCAAGCAATTATATTAATATTTTAGGTCTCCAACAATTCGAGATATGGTTGTGCGGTGTATAGCACAAATGGTTAATTCTCAAGCTGCTAACATTCGGTCTGGATGGAAGAACATTTTCTCTGTGTTTCATCTAGCAGCATCTGATCAAGATGAAAGCATTGTGGAACTTGCATTTCAAACAACAGGGCACATTGTCAGTGAGTAGTCCTTTAACTATTCAAATAAAAAAACAAAAGCCAATGTGTTCAGTTGACAATTCAGGTGCAATAAGATTATGGGTCTATTTTGGGCTTCAGTTTACCAAATTTTACCTACAGATGCATAGTCACAAATGGTATTATTATTGTAAATAAATAATACTGAGGGTTGCTATATGGCATGCACAGTAAGCATTTTTTATGTATTTTCTTCTATCTTTGCAAGTTTTTATTATCCCACCATTTAAAAAATAGATTAGGAAACTCTGGCCCAGAGATGTTAAGTAATTTCCATCATGTCATAGAATTAGTTAGGATGATATTTAAAGGCAGGAAGTCT
>RJWM01027346.1:16554-27021 GCA_004363535.1 Dasyprocta punctata
TTTCCTTTTTTTTTTTTTTTTTTTTGTACTGGGGATCAAACTCACAACCTCACGCCTGCCAGGCAGGTGCTTATGCCACTGAGTAAATCCCCAGCCCTATTTTTTGAGACAGGGTCTCACTATGCAGTTCAGGCTGGCCTTGAACTCACTTTGTAGCCCAGGTTGATCTCAAACTCACAACGATCCTTCTGCCTCAGCCTCCCAAGTGTTGGGATTTCAGGCATGCGCCACCACGCCCGGCTCCCATTTATTTATTTATTTTTTTTGAGCTGTTATTTTAAGGATTTCATTTATAATATTTATGTAGTATTTACAACTGTCTTATGCATATTATTATCTCTATTTTATAGCTTAAGAATCAGACACAGATAAGTAATTTTATTTATTCAACAAAAGTTGATTTAGTACTACTCTGTACCAGTTACTTAAAAGGTATTACTGAATAAACAGTATGTTCATGTGTCATTTGCCTCACTACTTATAACAAGCACATAAGCGATAGAGACTTGAACTCTTTATTTGTTGGACATCACAGACCTTAATAACCTGTAAGAAATGTGCATTACATCTAAAGGCTGACGTGTTTGGATACAATTAAGAATAATTGAAAATCTATAGTTATGTTGATATATTTTTTTCTGTTATAGCCCTTGTATTTGAAAAACACTTTCCAGCCACCATTGATTCTTTCCAGGATGCAGTGAAGTGTTTGTCTGAATTTGCGTGCAATGCAGCTTTTCCTGACACAAGTATGGAAGCAATTCGACTTATTCGCCATTGTGCAAAATATGTGTCTGATAGACCTCAGGTATAGCGTCATTTAGTAAACAGAATTTTGCTGAGTATTATTTCCAGTTCGAAATCTAAATTTGTTTGGAATTGAGGGCATAGAAGCATTTATTTTCAGTGAAATCAAAAACAGTCTAAACTAGATTCTGAATATGATGATTAATGATTGTAAGTAATCATTATTAAAAGTATCAGGTATTTTTCTGAGTATTTCATATGAATTCACTTGTTCAATGTTTGTAACAACTTAATGGGCCAGGTAATCATCTATTGCTACACAAATAAGGAAACTAAAAGTTTTAAAATGTGTCCCTAGTTGCAGAACTGGTAAAAGAGAGCCAGGATTTAAACCCTAGACTTTTGTTATTATCATTCTCTGTACTGCTGTTATATGCCTGTGTTCTGCAGCACTGAAGTAAGCTGACTATAGATGAGTATAGGCTTACACTTAAGCTCTAAAATGAAAGATTGACTTGACAATCTGGTTGCTGATTTTAAGTTGCATATCTGAATTTTTCCTTGTAAGTATCATAAGAAAAAGTGATACATCATAGATTTAATAATAAGATTTACTGTATACTAACACAGACTTATGGGATACCTAGAATTTTTTCATACATCAACTCATTTGACCATCTTCCCAGTTTGGATAATGTAGGTATGTGCTATCATAATTACTTAAATGATAAGGGAACCTGAATTTAATGGTCAGTAATGCAGAGAACCAGCGACAGTTGAAGATAAAGCCAATTTTTGGATTTTAGTTCAGTGCTCTTCATAGATGGTTACAGTCTTCATCTTTTTATAAATTATTACTGTTATTAAATTGCTCACTTTTTATTGGTAAAGAATTTAAAATTTGGAAATAATGGACTGAATATACAGTTGTTTTGTTTTCCTTTAATTATCCTACCTTTCTTCTTGAAGGCTTTCAAGGAATACACAAGTGATGATATGAATGTGGCACCTGAAGACAGGGTGTGGGTGAGAGGATGGTTCCCAATTCTCTTTGAGTTATCCTGTATCATCAATAGATGCAAATTAGATGTAAGAACCAGGTAACAATCATTTTTGAAATTCAAATTTTGAAGGATGTATTTTGACTTTAACAGAAATTCATGGTAAAATACCATGAAGCATGTGTTTCATCAATTATAGTAGTAATTAGGTAGATTGCAAAGTATATTAATATGATTTTAAAATATGAAATAGAGCAAAATACATAACTCTCCTTAAAACTTGATTGTTTACTCTTAATTTTACCTTCTAATTTAATACTTTGAACACTGTGTATCTTTATACATTGAAACTGAGATTAGTGACAAGATTTATTTGTCAGTAAATAAGTTTTTATATGCACATACTTGGTAGTTTTGAATAAAAACCATTGAAGTATGGTCAATAACATAGTTTTGAGTAGCAGCAATCTTTTCAAAAATGTATTCCCAACAATGTTTGGTGGTACAGTCTATAACCCCAGCACTCTGGGAAACTGAGACAGGAGGATCTCAAAGTTCAACTTGGGCAGCTTTTAGCAACTTAGTGAGGCTCTGTCTCAAAAGATACAAAAAGAAATTAAAAATGGCTGAAAATGGAGCAGAGATGCTAGGTTCAATCCGTAGTACTACCGCCTCCTAAGAAAAACACAACTATTACCAGTAAAAGAACTGTATGAACATAAATAGTTTGTAATGGAACTGTTATATATGTAATTGGACAATTGCTTAGTATGCTATTTTATGTCACATAAGCATAATTTTTTTCAGCCTCTACTTTTTTATTCTCATATGAAATGGCCAGCTTCGGTGTCCTAATATATTTCAACAAATATTTAAGCCCATCATGAGTTCAATTTTATATTATGTAGTTCCCTTTCATTTGTTACTGAAATGTGTAATTTTATCAAAATTTTTTAAATTATAAAGAATTGTACCAAAGCAGTGATAGAGATGTAATGACAGTCTACTTTCTTCCTCTTCTGTCAGAGCCATAGGGTTAAAATTTAGTTATGACCTAAGAAGTTTTTCCTGTAGCACTAGGTGTTATAACAGAATTTCTTGTGAAATGCCTATATTTTCCAAAATAAGAGTCAGACTTTAAGAATTTGTCATAAAATTCAAGAATCACAAGAACATAAAACAATTTTATTTTGTATTTAGGCTTGGTAGATTGTTTAGCAGTAGACCTACTATGAACTTGTTAAACTTTAAGGCAACTCTAATTAAAATGCCCAGCCACCTCAGTGGAGCCACTAATATGTTATGACTAACAAGTCATATGAACTCAGTATTCTTTCCTTAACCTAATTTATTGATAGAAACCTATTTGATGGAGGACGTGTTTACTTCTTTAACCTACCCTTGCTTCTTAATCATATCCCATGTTCAGATTATATGTGGTTTCTAGTTGCTTAAGAAAAGAGCATTGTATGTATATGTTCCAGCTAGTAGAGGAGAAAGAAACTGTTAACTTTCCTGAGTCATGGCCCTTTATTTTTATTACTTCACTTTAGAATTTGTATGGGCTATTACTTAATATTTTAAAATGCAACCCTATGATTTGTGTAACTCCATAATTACAAAAAACTTCTACATTCATTCACATTTGACTCTTCCAAAATTCTATAGATTTGGGTTAGTTAACCTAGCATGTGCCCCCTCCCCAATTTTTTTCCTCTACACTAGCTACTCAAGTATTACATTTAAAAAGCAACAACAGTAAAAGTCTTTGGAGTCTATTGATTTCTGTGTTTGCTTTCAAGCCAGGGGTGGGAATATATGAGTCTAGCATGCAATGGCAAAGTATCTTCGCTATAGTGTCTGCTACTGCTTATATTCCACATTGGGTGTCATAGGGATCAAATAGACTTGGAAACTTGCCATAGTACTGAACATTCTGTAATGTTGTTTTACACATTCATGTGGAAAATATTTGTTAAGAGCTTATTATACCTCTAATTCTAGCACTTGGAGGGCTGAGGCAGCGAGCCCCCCGCCCCCCAAAAAAACCTATTGCATATTAGTGTAGGTTAGCATAGCTGCAAGTGAGCTAGACTATGTATCAGTCCTTATAAAACCTTTCAGAGAAAATTTTCTTCTGGTTAAAAGACTTTTTTGGAAACAACGTTTTCTAAATTGAAAGATGCCTATATTTTGCCTGAAAGATGTAACATGTAGAGAAAAGATCAAACTTTTTAATGTTTTTATAGAAGTAGTATTTCAAGAAAGAATTGAGGCAATTTTGAGTTTCGGACATAGGGAACTCAATGAGATATAGGATACAATGGGAAACGGAACAGATGCAGACCCCTGCCTGGCTTTAGGGACCTTATACTTAAGTGGATTAGTTTCAGGAAACTTTGTTGTGTGGGGATATTATAATAAACATGTTTCATAGTGGTAGCTAAAAATTCCAATAGCCATTTGAAAAGAAGTTTCTCAAAATCTAGTTGTTTGTTCTTAGCTCGCTGTAAATGCATTTTCTTCCTGGGTCATGAGCCAAAAAATTAATACTCACTCAAGTGATGATCTTTTTCAACCTGCAGATTTATTTAATTTTTGAAGTGCCAGAGTGGTGTGAGTAAAAGTAAAAAAACAAATGTAGGGCCAAGGCCTTTGGACTTATTCCTGAATGGTATATTGTAAAGAAACCTGTTTTACAACTTAAATTGCTTAAAACAAAACCCAATATTATGTATATTAGTTAAAGACTAGTTGTGGACTTTCTATTTTAGTAGCTATAGGAAAGGGACATTCTTTTATATTGTAGCTTTCCTAATTATATTTTTGTCATTTTAGGGGTTTAACAGTAATGTTTGAAATAATGAAGACATATGGCCACACGTATGAAAAACACTGGTGGCAGGATTTATTTAGAATTGTTTTCAGAATCTTTGACAATATGAAATTGCCAGAACAGCAGACAGAGGTAAGAAAACACAGAATTTTCATTTAGCGTAATGAAATGTCAGAACTATAAAATACCAGTTACTTAGTAGTATATAGTTGATTTCTCATTCTAAATTGAGTAAAGAATACAAAGTAAAATGTGTTTTATTTATTTCAGTGAGTATTTAACTACAAACCAGGTATAGTATGCATTTCAGATAGTGCAGAAACAGTTTCAGATTTTTCCGTTTTGTCCTGTATAATAACATAATTAAATGTAGACGTCTATAACTGTCCTCTGTGTGTTTGAAAAAAATTGAAATTATTTATACTTACTTTATATAACTTTCCTTAATGGTGTTTTGAAGTAACATATTTGAAAAAAGTCAGTTTTATTTTAAATTTGTGCTAATCCTACTTAGGCTTTTTCTTTTTCTTCATTTCCTTCTTCTGCCTTATTCTAAAGCAAGGCCAGCTGCTGTTATTCATAATGTTGTTTCAAAAATCACAATGTTAATATCAAGGTGCTGTAGTGTTCCTTGTTTAACAATCAAATCGTACAGAAAATAACTATATCATTTAATGTGTAGCAATATCAGATGTTAAGTTGGTAAATACACTGTTCTATAGAAAGCACTCTCAAAGAAACAATATGTTTTAAATGTTCAAATACGTTTCTGTTTTAGTTGTGGTAGTTGATGAATTGTATGACCTTAATTTAATGATTTTTTTGTCCACCAGAAAGCTGAATGGATGACAACAACTTGTAATCATGCACTTTATGCGATCTGTGATGTATTCACCCAATATTTAGAAGTACTCAGTGATGTACTTTTGGATGATATTTTTGCCCAGTTATACTGGTGTGTGCAGCAAGGTAGGTCTGTACTAGTTGTGTGACACAAAGTGTTATGTGTGAGTCTGGTAATATATAAGTGAATTGTTCTTTTCTCTTGTAGACAATGAGCAGTTAGCACGATCTGGTACAAATTGCTTAGAGAATGTTGTTATTCTGAATGGTGAAAAATTTACCCTAGAAATCTGGGATAAAACTTGTAACTGCACACTGGATATCTTCAAAACCACAATCCCACATGCGTAAGAGTTTTGTAACTTTACACTTATATTTTTTATATTATATACAGTTTTCAGAGTGGGGAAATTAAGAGATAGTTTGACTAAATGACTCTGATAGCACTTGAATTATTGGCAGGACAGACTGGAACTTAATGCCCAACTCAACCCTGGGTGTGACTGATCTGCACATAGTTTTATCTAATACCCATAATTTTTAACTCTACAGATAAACTCATTCTTGAAGCATCTTATTAAGTAGACACATGGTTATGTGCTGGAATAAAACCATATGAAAATTATTAGTCTAGATTTCTAAGCTTCATAAACCTTGTCTTGATGTGAATTAAATGTTTACACTCTTGTATACTCTCCTTGCAAGTATCATCAGTAATAAATAGGAGCCAGGCATGGTGACATATACTGAGTAATCCCAGCTACTCAGGAGGCTGAGGCAAGAGGATCACAAGTTCAAGATTAACCTGAACAGATTAGTGAGACCCTGTCTCAAAATATAAAAGGGCTGGGAATATAGTTTAGTGGTAGTATGTGTGAGGCCCTGGATTCAGACTCCATTACCACATGTGCACATGCACACACACACACACAAAGGAAGTCAAACAGGAGAAATACACCCTTAGAAAAACAATCTCTAGGTAGAACTAGGCTGACTACACTGAAAGAACACACAGCAATCTCTTTGACATATTTCCAAATTCTTACATTTTCTGATGCATGTTTTGTCAGAGCATTGTAACTGACAAATGATGCATATATGTCAGTTTATGACCCTTATGTCAACGACAGTGTGAATTCTTGTCTCCCAATTATCTTAGGAAATCTTCCCAAAAATCAACTGGGCTAAACATTCATTTTTACAAGAACTACATCTATTTTCATTTATTGAGTTACACATGCAGGACAATGTATGTGACCTTAAATATCATCTAGTAATATCTCTTTCTAGCTGAGGTCTGTGACAGAAAGTACCTGTATCACAAAACATTCCATATTGAGCTGGAATGATGTAGTCACCATCTATCTACCCTATTCCCCCAGCAGAGCTCCTGCTTCTCAGAAATAAGAACTTGGATCTTAGTTGACTTGCTGTCCCAAACACTGAATTTAAGGGAGGCAAGTTCATTTCTTTGTGGGGCCAAATGTTACTTTATGTATTTTTGTACTTTTTTTATAAAATAGAATCAAAATAGAATTTTGATTTTTCTTTTAATTTTGTGATTTTTTTTTCCTCAAAAATTCTCAAAACTTTTTTAAGTCTTAAGAAAATATTTGAAGACATCAAAACTATGAAAATGGGTTTAAAGTTTTGGAAATTTTTCAGAAAGTGTATTTTACTGTAAAACTAATGACCAGATTATCCTTCTAATTACAGTGGTACCTTGGTTCATGAACTTAATTCTTTCTACATTTCTGGTCACAAACCAAATTGGATGAGAACTGAATCAAATTCATTGGTTAGATTCAATATTGAACTTATGGAGAAATATGATTTGGTCCTCATCCAATTTGGTTTGCGACCAGAATTGTGGAAAGAATTAAGTTCATGAACCAAGGCACCATCATATGTAAAATGTTTCTTTGCTGTTTTCTGACAGCACATACCTTAAACTTTTTACTAGATTTTTCAGCAAATTGCTTTTAGTAGTAGTGAAAGGCAGAGTGTATTTTCAATATGTAGTCTTGTGATTTTTTGTGACTATTTCAAAATATGTTGGATGTGGGTTGTGGCACATCCTCCTGGTGACTGAGGATTTTGGTATCTTACAGGCTCCTAACCTGGCGTCCTACATATGGAGAAACTGCTCCCCCACCCCCGTCTCCTGTGAGTGAAAAACAGTTGGTAAGTAAAATAAAGCATATTCAAAATTATGATAAGTGATTTTACCGTAACAAATTCTTACAAGTTTTGTAGTTTGTTCCTACTACTGTAAAATACCTGAAGCTAGGTAAATTATAGATAACAGAAATTATTTTCTGTCAGTGCTAGAGGCTGCAAAGTTCAAGGTCAGGATACCTACAGGTGGTATTTGGCAAGGGCTACTGTGTACTTCCAAGATGGTGCCTTGTTGCTGCATCCTCATATGGCAGAAGCGGGAGGTGCAGAAAATGGCCTAGCTAGTTCCGTCCACCCCATAAGGCACTGGTCCTATCCATAGGGATAGCAACCTGGTGGCCTTAGGCAATTCCTAAAGGCCCCACCTCTTCAATACTATTTGCTGAGATCACATTTCAACATAAATTTCAGAGGGACACAAACATTCAAACTGCAGCAGCAAAACCAACTCCAGAAATCTCATGGTAAATTTTCTGGTGCAAAATTTCACAGATCTATGGAGCAGGTATTTAAAATTACTCTTTAATAAAGGACATGGAGTGAAATGATTTCAAGGGTTGTGAATAGCAGGTAGTAGATTATATAAGAATTTTAATGCTAACCTGAAGATACTGTTGAATGTTTATGTAAATTTTTTATTTTGGTATGATTTTATCTTGCAGGAAAGTTGCAAAAATAGTACATGAGATTCCAGCATACCTGTTACCTAATGTATTACTTCCTTTGGCCACTAAAATAAATTATCAAAGACTAGGTGACTGAAGTTCTATGGTTTTTTGTTTTTAATTTGTGTATGATGTGGGGGATTGAACCCAGGGAGCACCATGCTATATCCCCAGCTTTTCTCTCTCTCTCTCTCTTTTAATCTTGAGAACAGGGTCTCACTAAGTCACCCAGGTTAGCCTCAAATTTCCAATAGTTGTGCCTCAGCCACCCAACTAACTGGCAGTACAGGCATGCCCTATTGTGTCTGACATGGCTGAAGTTCTCAAGACAAAAGGTTCAAAATTAACTAGTCAGCAGGACCATTATGTTCCCTCTGAAAATGCTAGGAAAATATCCTTCTTTGCCTCTTTCCTCTCCTGGTGGCTGTTTGGCATTCCTTGTTGTACATATGTCACTCTGATCTCTGCTTCCATCTGAACATGGCCTTCCCCTCTGCAAATGTGTCACATCTCCCTCTTATCTCTTTTATGAGAGTGTTAGTTATTTAGAGCATACCCTAAGTCCAGGATGATTTTGCTATCTTTAAATTAATTTCATCTGTAAAGTCTTTGATTTCCAAGTAAATAACATTTACAGGAACAAGATTTAAAACTTGGACATATTTTGGGGTACGAGGGCAGTATTGAGGCCACTATAGTCTGCTCTCTGAAATCCAAAGATTCCTGTTTATACCATGGGCAAAAGATACTCACCCCATTGTAAGATTGCCAAATATTTTGATTTACTATAGCATCAGCACATTCCAAAGTCTCATTTAAATATTATATCAGAAGTCTCAAATCTCATTTAAAGTCATTTGCATCACAAATGGTTTAAACAATGAACATGATCTGTGCTGAGACAAAATTAATCTCTATCTGTGGACCTATAAGCCTAAAAAACATTAACTGTTCCAAGATGTAATCGTGGATCAGGAAGGAATAAAAGGATGGTCAATCTTAATCAAGTTCAAACCTGGCAGAGAAAATTCCATTAAGTTTTGAATCCTGAGAATACTACTGTATGGCCTGATGTTCCACCCTCTGAGCTCAAGGCTGCTGCTGTCTCTGGGCCGGCAGCTCTGTCCTTTGAGCCATCTGTCTCTTACTTAAAACATGTATAAGCCATGCAGTTCTGTCAGTCCATCTCCTGTAATCCTAGAAGTCTGACAACTTTCCTTTATTTCATCTAGTTTCTGTCACTTTCCATCTAGGTTGACTTTATTTCCACTAGTATATTCTCAGGGGACTTCCTCCAAGATGGCCGCCCAGATGACACCGTGACAGGGAGGCTCCCTGAATATACCATCAAAATGCTGGAATATAAACTAATATAATAACAGAGAGAAGGAAAAAAGAGGGAGATGGGTCCTCTGGACCCAAGAAGAACCTAAAACGAGAACTGTAGCCCACGGAAAGAGTAAAAGAATGAAATAAACAAAGGCAGAGACCAGAAGCACCTCTGTCCAGAGCGGAATCCAATCGGCACTGCTGCGAGCCGAGCCGAGAAGGTACGATCCAGGTGCTCTTGATACGCGTGGAGTTGCCGGGAGAATTGCGGCGGTGTGGCGCAACAGTAGAGCCGACGGTCGACCGTGGAGCGAGGTGGTCGTGAGCGGGCGAGTGAGTGAACCCGGCGACCCCCAGCCCCCCACCCCCGAGGGAGAGCGAGGGACAGCCATTTTGAGACTGGAACTGCACCTAATTAGGCACGGTTCCTGGAAGGCTGTGGTGGAAAGGCGTGGGTGCCCTGGGGGTGATAGAGGAGGGTTGGGCGGATGGCCCTGTACAGTTAACCAGACAGCGGCCCTATCCTCTCGCGCACCGCAGTAGACATTCGCGGAGCAGAAACAGGCTTGGGAGAGGCAGTGGACCAACACGGCCTCACTGGCGAGCCCAGGAAAATGCCAAGACGGAAAGGCAGAAGGCGCTCTCCGGACTCCGATACAAGCAGAACCAATCCCGGGGATGCTAATGCTGACATGGTCGGGAGTCCAAAAATTAAACTCTCAGAGGAGTTGACAACAGAAGTGGGGAGACAACTCCACAAAGCTATGAAAGAAATTAAAGCAGCACTGTTAACCCAACTGAGAATTGAAATGAAACTCATAATCGGGGAATCGCTAAACGCCTCTAAAGGAAACATAGCAGGAAAGGT
>RJWM01027347.1:0-26908 GCA_004363535.1 Dasyprocta punctata
TTCAATGTGCAGTCAGTATACATAAAAAACAACTGAAAATTCTCACTATTTTAATCATCAAGCTTAATTTAGAACAAAAAACTATGTCTTTGATATATTCTTTCAAAATATTAGCAGTCAGTATTTTTCATAAGTAATTATTTTTTATCTAGTAAATTAAACACTAAAAATGCATATTGTTTCAAATATAATTTTTGGATTAATTATGCCAAAATGCAAAAAGATAAAACAATACAAATAAAGTTATTAATAGAAAACCTTTATCAAACATGAGACAGCAGGAGAATGGAGTTGTTTTAAATACGCTAAGAATTGTTTTATTAAAAGATTATGTTTCAAAAAACAATGTAAAAATTGATTAAATAATTTATTGCAATTGATCATTCCAAAACAAAGAGTATTAACCCAGATCCTATGAGGATTTGTTCGATAGTAATGATCAAATTAGAATTAGCATCAAGTGATTAGACTCTTAAAACTAGTAGTAAATGAAGATTACACACACAAAATAACAAGAGAAAACAAATGACAGCATGGTAAAGCAGTGTGTTAAGGTATCTCTGCAAGTTTTCATGTGAGTTATTTCAATTAACCCACATCGCAAGATAAGTGCGTGTTTTATTTTCTTCCTATCCAAGTAACAACAAAAACTGATCCAAGATGGGACCACTGTGTCAAGAAATAGCATCTAAGAGAAACTTTTCATTAAGGTTTCAATAGAGTTTTCATTTAAAATAGCCACATTATTGATAATTTATTAGGTTATGGGCATTATGTTAAGTATGTTGAATTCCTTATCTCATTTAATTCTCAGAAATGAAGTTAGTACTTTTACTTCTTTAACTAACACAAGAAGAATTTGATAACTAAGAATATGTGAACCAAAATTACTAAATCTGATAGAATATCAAGTTTTACTATTATGAAAACATACTCAAGTTTATCAATTTTAGTTCCCAGCTATTAAGTAATTGCAGAAATATTAATAAAAATGCTTTTTTAAATTATGAGGGTTTATGCAGATAAAGGAATTAAAATAATAATTTTTAAAATTATAAAGATACATGCAGATCAATGGTAACCAACCATAAATAAAGAAATGGACTAGCATCGTGGTTTGCATTTACCGTTCATTGGCCTAAGGGGTGAAAGAAGGAAGTAGTTTCAAAGTACTGGGAAAGTAGCTGTTAGCCTATCCAGAGGATGGCTTGTGATCAGTAAAAGTACACATTCTCTTAGGGACATGGAAGCAGAAAAGACAAAGGAATAATTGCCCTATCCTTACTCATCTCTCATGAGGAAAAGATGGAACAAAAACAATTTTTTGTTGCAGGTGACCAAGATTAGATTTTTACATCACAGAAAACAGTAAAGAAGGGGAGAGACTGACTATGTGGAAAGAAATGGAAATTATCACAGCAACCTTTTCTATAATATACAACAAGAAAAAATTGCTATATAGATAAACAATTCAGTGAATCAAAGATCAAGAGCAAATAGTCATTAAAATAGTATATGGTAAATAAGCCATGTGAAAAAACATTAGGAGAAGATGTAGAATTGCATTACGTCAATTGGGATTTTGACTTACTAATCTATCTATTGCTATTTTTAAATGATATAATATGAAGATGTATTTGTATTTTGCCTTTGCATTTGAAACTGAAACTAATAACCACCACAACTTCAATTATGCAGTTTATTCTTTTTTTTATTCTTTAAAAAAATTTTTTTTATTTTAAAAGGAAAGTAAGAAACTAAAGCAAAACAATTTCACAACCAGTCAATAAGAGAGTAACAATCATCAGCACAATGCATATTATTATATTCACAGAAATTACTTAGGATAAAAAATATAGACATGAAAGTTTATTCTTGAAGACAAGTCGTGGTTCTTTGCCTAAGATTTTTAGACACTCACTTTTGATACCAGAGACAAAGTGGCATGAGGATGACATTACCAGATATAATATAGGAATCCAAGAAATGGAGCCAGGATGAGAATCAGAATAAAAGGTTGACAAATAGAGTAGAAACCAAAAAGATAAGGGTGCTAGTTAAGATACAGACATGGGAAACTGTTAGCAGGATAACAAAGAAGAATGAGAGAAATTCAAAATAAAATAGAGTGAGGCTCGCTGAACAACTGAATGAAAAACCGGTTAGCATCAGTTACTCACCTGTGTGGATAAGTGCTTCAGTTATTCAAGTACTTGGGTTTGTATAGACAACTTCCCTGTTAGTCATACAAAGACCTCTATAGCAGTTTCTTTATATCTTCATTGTATTGACTCAAAAGATTTGCATGCTATGTATAAAAAAAAATTGTCCAAGAATTTTGGAGTCTAGGTTCACATTTAGTCATATTTTTCAGGAGTATATTCTAATTTTGGTTCTCATTTTATACAGAACGGTGACTGACACAAAGTAAACAATTCTTAAAAACCATTTAATGAAAAATAAACATGGTTCCAGGATTAGGAAAAGGTGCAAAATTACTGAAATTATTCCAGCTATATTCGCCACAATGTGATGAAACCCAGACAGAGATTTTAAGAGGAATCACATATTGGAAACTCCCCATGGGACATTTTCAATCTCACTTCTAAACACTAATACTTGTTTATAAGAAATCTCTTAAGGAAATTCATTATATTATTATTTCCTACTCATTCTAATAAAAATCTATAAATTTTCAAGAATGAAAAGATGACAGTCTACTGATGATACTAAACCTCTTTTCCTCTGAATCTCACAGTAAGGCCTTCCCTAATTAGATACTGGTAGATGCCAAGTCCCTTACCCTGGCATGAAGCCCTTTTGCATGCTCTGCTGACTCCATGAGATTGCGTGTTATTAAAGCTCATCTTTGCCTATCATCTGCAATAGTCATTTGTAGGCACTCCAAGGATGAGTTGTGAAAGCGTGTCTCTCTTCCCAGGTAGTAATGCTTATTGTCGTTCCCAAGGAACATAAAAGAGATGTCTCTATTGTGATGTCTTAATAGATCTTGCAGTTCGCACACATTTTGGTAACTGTTTGATATAATTATTGTGTCTCATAAAAATAAATTTTATGCAGTAATACTCTAGCCTGCTGTGCCGCTCCACTTCAAAATAACTTATGGCTACTAGATTCCCCTGTACAATATTGGTCCACAGCAGTAATAAAGTTGTCATCAAGAGGTGATGATAGACCACTTTGCATTGTTATAACTGCCTTTTTGGATTATAACTGTTTGCAACTTTATGAGGTCTTCATAAATGTGATCAATTGCAATAATAAAGATGTGAGGCATTTGTGGCAGCTTATTTTTCTATGCCTCAAAATAGGAGCTGCCTGGTTTGTTGGTCTGTCTGTGATTGCACTGTTGACTAGGGTAGAGCTCTGGGCTATGACCAGAACAAGCAAGTTAATTTCTACAGTTGCTCCCTGGCTTCTGGGCACTTCTAGGAATTAATCGTGTAAACTGTAAACCCATTCAGTTCAAGTAGTAGAGGGATGGATAACTTCTATGTACTACATAAACAGGGAGCAGCAAGTCAAGCACTCCATTGAGAAATATTTTTTATTACTTTTACAAACATTTTGAAGCCATGGATCGTATTTTATTATTACATTGATTTATTGACAATTAGGATTTGTTTTTCATTATTCAAGTGATACATAGTAATGTGTTCATTTACTTTACAACAATAGGAAAATCATACATTGACAAATGTGGCCAAGTGTTTGGAAGACACATTCATGAAAGGTACATCTCCACACCAGTTGCTGGAAGAAATGCAATCAAATTATTTTTAAATAAATTATTCACATTTTATTTAAAATGCTGATTATGGTAAATAAAGTGAAAACACATCTTACTTATTTTCAAAGCAAAGAAATCACAGCTCTCAAGGTTTACACTGACATTTAAAAGTTTCAATGACCAGTAACACTTTTTACATTTCTGTTGCCTTTTAAACGTTATTTTCTTTCCTGAAAATAATATGGACAACTCACTTTTTCTCTTCTTCAGAAATACTTTACCCCAGACTTAGTATATGATGTAAAAAATAAATTATGTTTGTGCCAAGTTGCTGATGCTGACTCACTCATAAGCAAACAAAAAAAAATTGAAATAAAGATTTGAAAACTGACCAAATTTTCAAATAATTTGATTATAAAAGCTAATATACTTTTGAAGCAACACACTGCCAATTTTTATACAAAATTGTGTATACATAGAAATTAATTTATTTTGATAATTATTGCATATATTTATGTACAATTTAATTTAATAATTGCATTATAAATTAAGAAAGGTACACACAATTAAACAGGTTTTCAGTGGACAAGAAAAATACTTCTAACTCATAAAATATATTATTTAAACCCTGTTTCTTATGCTTGTGTTTCCATAACATAAGATACATAAATAAACTGAAACAAATTAAATATTATGTTAAAATATTATGTTTCAAATATTGTTATTTTATGCCTCTTGACTTAGCAAATTATTATGGTGGAATTTACAAATTAATAAACAATTTATAGCCTAAAACTAAGTTTTGATTTATTTTGCTTTCACTAGCCTTTCAATTTATTAAAACAAGAATGATTAAAATAACTGGTTTTGAAGTAGTTATTTTCATTATGTCAGTAAGTTATTCATAATTTCTATCCTGTGACCTGTCAAGTAGTTTTCTGACTTGTGGACCTACTTATATTGCATGGTTGCAAGATAAAGATATGAATCCATAATTTCCTGATCATCACATAAAATTTAAGTATATGAAAACTCTGCCTGGCATTTCATGTGAACTACTTAATTTCTGGGGTGTCAGTGTGGCATGTAAATAAGATATCTAAGGAAATGAGATATTTTCAAACAAAACAGCAGTTATGGTGAAAACTACTGGAGTTTTGGAGTAAGTCTTAGTTTCAGATATCAACCTTGTTCTGTACTTAGTGCAGAAGAATGATTTGGGCACAAAATAATATGCAATATTTTGACAATTTTCCTGTTGATTAAAAAGGAAATGGAGTGCTTTGAGAAGCAAGAAGTTTTTAATTAATGAAGATACATTATAAGTATCTAAGTAACCACGCAAAAGAAGTAAGAAAAAAAAGCACTTCTGCCCTTTCATAATGATTCTCTGTTTGTTAGACAGGAAGAGTTCCCACACACACATCCATTAATCATTCCTCTTTCCACATCATTTTCATTCCATGCACTCTATATACTGACCCCTTGCTATCCCAAATTATCAAATTATTTCCAATAGAAAGTAACTCTAAAGGTGGAGGGCAAGTAGGGGATAGTGAAATATTACTGCATTTTACATCATTTTTATGAAATATAGACTTCCACAATCACTGTCAAAATTGGACTTAGCAATACTCAATTTTTACTTTAATTATCTCTATAGATTATTCTCCTTCACAAGCTCTACAAGTTCAAGAATCAGATACTTTGGAGACATTCCAGGAAGAGACAGTGAAATGATTAAGATGCTGGGAAATTGGCTCTGTTAATAAAGAGCAAAAGAATTGACAGACTAAAAAATGGCAAAACTTAGAAGTATACATTATACATATCATTTACTTTGTCTTGGTATACCACAAGAACAGGCAAGAAAAGACTGAATTACATTGATCCAAAATTGTAATTATGTATTTTAAAAACGTGAATAAAACTGGACATCAGAAAAATAAACTAAATTAGTAGTTTTCTTCATTTTAAAACATTATCTAAAGCATAAATATGTCACAATCTGAGAAAGATACTGCACTTACTGGAAATTAATACTGACATTTTAGGATTTTCTTCAAAGTAAAGAGCAAATGACAACAAAAAATAAAGTATTTTCCTTGAAATAGTAATCTAAATCTAAGAATATGTTACTCAATAATGTACAACTCTAGAGAACTGTGTGTTGTCTCTTCTGAGGCTCTGGCTACATGAATTAGTATTTAATTAGTACATAGATTTGTGAATACACACCGCCAAATGAGACAACATCCCGCTTTGGCTCTGGTAACATCCCGCTTTGGGTGTGCTTTCTCCCCTCCTCAAACTATTAAAGCGTGAATGACTTTACATTGTTGTGGCTGTCAATTTAGAAATTGAAAGACTTTACATTATAGTTTCCTGTCTTTTCTTGGAAATAAAAAAAACCCTAGTTAATTATGGTAAGATAACTGTGGGCATGCATTCACACAGGGAAATTTTTAACTAAGATTGAACAATAGTGTTTACCATGTGACACACAGATTATCTCAGTAAACCTCCCTTCTTTGTAGAAAGCTTCATCTGACATATGGCTTATAATCTAGAGTAGTTCTGATTTACTAATTTATTTATTTATTCCCTGTATTAGTGTACTGGAAAATGCTGACATAACACGTTTTTATTTTCACATAACCTATAAGATAATTCAGCAATAATTCTATCTGTCCCAGTCTTGAGATGAGGTTTTTGTCACTAGACATGAATTTGTGGATGAAAATATTTCTAAAGGTCAGTTGAAAAATATTGGCATTTGAAGTATGGAGGGAATAAGATATTACCATATTGCTGGAACCTGACAAATCATAATGGATTAATTAATTATCAGATTGGCTTTTTGTCACCAGTCATTTTGAGGTCATTTAGCAACTAGGGTAAATCATGATGTATACCTCCTTGTCATGTTTTCATTAATGCTTTCCTTTGATTTTATTTTACTGAAAAAATACATTAGAAAATGTAGAAGAAACAAAATTACAAAATGAAAGAAAACTCAACAACTCTTGTTTTCACTTTTCTCTTTTTCATATTTTAGTACTTAGAATTGTAATGTGATCATAACTTTACATGTTTTTATCCAGTGTTTCTAAAAGCTATCTGTTTCAACACTTATTTAACAAGTATCCAATGAGGAATTATTACAAGGAAGTATTTTCTAAGTACAGTGGTATCTTGGTTTAAGAATGTAATTTGCCACAGTTCATTTTACATTTACCAAATCAATTAAAGACATTTATCCATGAAACTATATTTCTCCAGAATCATGCTTAATACCAAATTCTATATTAGGATTTTCTGGAGTAACAGATTCAATACCATATATGTGTAAGTATACAAAAACTTCATGAAGTAGGCTTACAAGATCAGAATTGGAAGAGTCCCAGTGACCTCACGTTGGATCAGAGATAGAAGAATCCAAAATGGCTTTATGTACAATGGAGTGCCTAAGGATTCAGCAATAGTCTAAAGTCAAAAGTGTGGAAGCTCAATGCAATCACTGATAGAAGTCTGTTTCAGAAAACCAAAGACTGTGTTGGAAGGCTGAAGAGTGTTCTAGAAGCCTGAAGGAGATAGATACCAGCATTTGAAGGTAATGGTGAGAAAAGGAGTGTCTACAAAGAAAAGAGTAGACTTCCTTCTTTTTTTCCCCTTTCATTTCCTACAGTTTACGGGCCTATTTGTTGGTGCCATCCATATCAAGGGTAGATCAAATCTCCTCAGTTCACTAGCTACATGTCAATCATTCCCAGAAATACCCAGAGCTTTACTGATCTATAAAGTGATTCTTACACAAGTCAAATTGATATATCAAAATTAACGACCACAGGATCACTTTACTTATCAGTGGATAAATCCACTGATGCATTCATAACTAAATGTGCTATTTGATAGTGGGCCCTGGTCAGAAATGGTGAGTCACTGAAGGGCATGACCTAGAAACTTTTCTTCATCCTTAGCTTTTACATGCTTTCTCTGATACATGAATGTCAAAATATGGGCCACTTTCCTCCATCTGAATTTCTACCATGTCTCTTCTGCCTTAGAGTCAGGCACTGACTAAAACTAAGAATGAAAATAAAACTCTCCTTTAGGTTGCAAGTGTTGGGTATTTTGTCCCAATGACAACAAAGACAGAGATTTTAGCACCAGAGAAGTGGGGTTGCTGCTGTGACTATCCCCGACTCTGTGGTTTACAAATCTTTATGGGAGGAGATTTGAAACTTTTGGAGATGCCAGTTATTGAACTTCTAGGCTGCTGCAATCAGAGTTTACTGGGTGATACGGATCAGAACTCAGGAGACAAGAATGAGGGTAGAAACTGTAGATAGTAGAGACAAGGTTCAGGAGGTTTCAGTTGGGAAGGACTCAATTGGCTGTTGGACTACAAGCTGTGTATTTTACACCCCAGCAAGAAAAGTGCATCTTTATTTTGCCCAAGTCCTGAGCCTTTGTGGGAGACTGAGAATAAGAATGGTAGACTAATTAATCTGGCAGAGGGAACTTCAAGGCAGTGCAAGTTCAGGTTGACACACGAATATTGCTAGCTTCCAACCTAATTTATAGAGAAAATCAGAAAGATTATTTTTTTAAGTTTTCAGCTTATCTAAAAAGCTATCAAACTTCCCAGTAAGGAAGTACCTGCAAAGTTGGGGCAAAGGGCAACATAGTTTTGGAAAAGATAGCATTAAAAAGAAATTAAGTATTTTTCATAATAAAAAAAGCTTCAGGGCATCTCTCAAATCAGTTAGACTCCATCCTTTGCAGGGGCAAAGGAGGCAGAACTCTAGAACTTTTATTGGAGAAGACCACACATATGCCCCCTTTATTGCATAGTGCTCAGCTATCTAGTCACCCAGAGGTCTCTGCTATCGTGGGCCAAGGAGACCTAACTACTGTCCCAGTTAGTTGAAGACTTTGGTGTCATCTATATAAAGCTGGTGTTCAGAGCTTGCAAATACTAAAATTGTGGTGTCAGAGAGGCTTTCACCCAGATTTCAAAGAAAGATCTAACAGGCTAGATAGTATGTTCCTGAGAGAGAAATGCATAAACTAGTCAGAGATTCTTCCTGTTTTCTGCTTCCTGGCTACCTGAGTCACAATAAATTGATCATTTCTTAAACTGTTGATATCAGGTATTTTGTCCCAGGATTGATAAAATTGACTAAAGCATTGTTCTTATCAAAGATTGTGCCTAATAGCCCAATGATGAACAAATATATGTAAGATTAAAGAAGAGGGTCATGGATATAGCTCAGTGGCACTGTGCCTGTCTGACAATCAAGAGGTCCTGAGTTTGATTCCTGGTACAAAAGAGAGAGAGAGAGAGAGAGAGAGAGAGAGAGAGAGAGAGAGAGAGAGAGAGAGAGAAGAATTGAAGAAAAGAAAGAAAAGAAAAGAAAAGAAAAGAAAAAAAGAGGGACAAAGGAATTGGGATACAGTAATTAGTCCCCAGAATAATGGAAACCCTTTAACAGCTAGAAGTGATCGGTAAGCCAAGTAACACAGAAGGATGCATACAGGATGAAATTTATTCATGGATAAAAGCTAACAGTGGGGCCCAAAACCACACAAATTGTGATGCTAGTAATTTGGGGGATGGTTTGTACTCAATTATTATATTATATTTTCAATATCTACTTAGAAAATAAGCAGTATTTTCTGTTGTTCTTTTATTCAAGTGGGCATCCTTTCCTGTTTTTTTTTTTTTGAGTTCATAAAACTAGACAAGAATGTCTTAGCCAATCTGTCAAAACTCTATTTCTCAAAAAATAGTCTTGAACAACTTAATAGTGAAACCATATATCATTTTATATTACATAATTAAATATAACCTTATGCCTTAGGTGCTTTGGAAAATGTAATTCAGTGCTATGACTCTCCTTTTAAAACATCTGTCTATCAATTGTTGAAATGACTAACATGCATAACCATCTGTCATTAGTTCTTGCTATAAAAATGATAAAACTTTTCCAAATAGAAATAATGGAATATGCACTAATTCTTTTAATAATGAGAAACTACAGAAAATCAGAAAAACCAGCAAGATCATAAAAACAAAATGAACTGTGCTAAATATGTAGATTACCTTTGAGAGTCAGACTTTTATGAGGCTAGTTTTCCATGCAGCCTTTCTATTTTATGACCCAAACTATGGCAAAGTTTCTTCTGCTTGTCATATGAGTCCCACATAGTTCATGCTAAATACCTTGAAGGGTGATATCTCTCTCCATGACTGCTCATTCCTCATTTTGCTTCCTAACTCCCATGAGGTAAACTGCTTTCCTCTTGCATGTACTTCTTCCTCGATATTCCTCCCTTAAAGCCAACTAACCAACAATTGAATCCTCCTTGAGCCAAAATAAACCACTTCTTTGTTTAGGGTTTCAGATATTTTGTCCCAGTCACTAACACATGCAGGCATCCATGTGTTTTGTTACCTGTTTTGGTTATTTTTTTCTCATTGCTGAAACAAAATACTTGACACTCGAAATGAAGGGAGAAAAGGTTTATTTAACTTACGGTTTTTGGAAGTTCCAGTCCACACTCAACTGGTTCCAAGGCAGTGTGGCACGGCTAAAAGGCAACCATTCATGGCAGCTGCAAGTGATGAGACTGAAAAGACAAAAGGGAAAAGCACACGTTCCCACCCTTATATTGTATGCTGGCTATGCACCCCTGGGTGGGTGCAGCACTCATACTGCCAATCTCAGTGGTAGAAACGAGCCAATAACAAATGCTAGACTCAGCCACCTTTGAAAGGGCTGCCCCTCCATGACCACAGGAGACTTTGGGGGGACATTTAAACACAAGCCACAGCATCCCACCCCTGGCCCCCCAAAGACTCATGTATATCCTTTATGTAAAAGACATTTAGTCCATCTTTAAGAATTGCCAAAATCCAAGCAGTTTCAGTATTTCTGAAAAGTCCCAGTCCCAAGTCTCCTCTGAGATCTAAGGCAAACTCTTAGCTGTAACTCCATGTACAAATGAAAACAAAGATAAACACTTCCAGCATTCAATAAACATTACCATTCCAAAGGGTACATGCAGAGGGATACAAAGAAATGGGACCAAAGAAGTCCAAAATCCAGCAGGGCAAACATTAAGTCCTGGAGTTCTACATTCAGCATCTGAAGTAATTGGGCTGTGAGATCCAAAGTTCTTGAGTGACTCTACTCCCATGGCACTTCAGGTGCTTTTTGCTTCCACAGCTTCTCTCTTGGGCTGACTTTGCTCCCTCCTTATAGCTTTCCTTAGATGATTCATCTTCCTGGCTTTTCGAAACTTCTGGTTTCTCCACTGTACCTTTGTCTTCACACTCACAGCTTCACACACTGCCCTCTCAGGGGCACACAACCTGGGCTCTCAAGTCTTCTGAAATCAGAAAGGAAGAATTTTTAACCTCAGAACTCTTGTATTCTGTATGCACCTAAAACCAGTGCCACATGGATGATGTTGAAGTCTGCTGCCATTTGGAACAGTAGCCACGTTTTCCTCTCCCTTGGCTGTAGAGGTTGAGTACCTGGATTGCTGAGTACTCTGAATCTGATTCTGAGCAACAGATATTTTACGCCACCACCATTCTTGAACCTGGTCCTACTGCCACCATTTTGGAACCTCACATGGCCTCTGCCACCATTCTGGAACATGGTGCTCTGGGACTCTTTTCTCAAAGAAATGTCTTTCACTTTTGCAGTTCTGAGGCCACAAAGGATGTTGACCTGCCACTTCCCATGATGCCTCCAGGCCATATTTTCTATTCTCCTACTTCTTCTCAGCAATACAGATTCTCCTCATCTCTACCTTTGTAGTCCACAGCTTTACTGGACCTTCCTCTCTAGCCAAACTTACAACATTTTAAATCATTCTGCTGGGTTTCTTGCTCTTGATTCACAACATAAACATGGCTAAATGCCCCAACCATAACCATGCCACTGCCTCAACTTTAAATTGCCTTGAAATTTCTTCTGCCAGATTAGTTAGTCCACCATGCTTAATCACAGTCTCAGGAAAAGTCTCTGGACATGAGCAAAATGGAGGCAAACTTTCTGTGAAACCATAACATATATTATCTGGAGTCCAACAACCTATGCATTCCTTCTTCCTCACAGAAACCTCCCAAGCCTGGTCTTTACTAGTTTTCTGGTCTTCTGAGCTCTGACCAAAATCTTTCATACAGAACAGCCTAAACTGTTCCAGCTCTATGCCTTCAGGTGACACCTCTGAACGTTTCCAAACTCTTCCCACAAGCTATTTCCAAATGCTTTTAAACCACATGGTCATTTATAGTTACCGCTATAACCCCACTCCTGGTACCAAATTCTGTCTTGGTTACTTTTCTCTTGTTTTTGAGACAAAATACTTGACACCCAAAATAGAGAAAGGAAACATTTATTTAATTTACAGTTTTGGAGGATTTAATTCATACTCAGCTGGTTCCAAGGCATGGCTAAATGACAACTGTTTATGGAAACTACAAGAAGACCAAAAAGGGCAAAAGTGAAAAGTACACCACCTTCCCTCCCTTATACTGTATGCTGGCTTCCTGCCTCTGGGCAGGTGCAGCACTCACACCACCTATCCCATCACTAGACAATGAACCAATCTCAAACACCAGACTCAGTCACCTTCAAAAGACCTGCATCACATGACCCCAAAATGCATTAGGGGACATTTAAACAAAATCCATAACATTACCAACAGCTCTAGATTTAGGATGTAAGGGCAATATCCTGGCTTTTCTATCCACAAGCTGTCAGATTTGTCCCATTTTCTCAATACTCTATTGGGTGGTATCTATAAAATAAGGATGTTCATGGTAATTCCTCCCCTATGGAATGTTCATAGTAACTTCTCCCCCATGATTATGTTGAGAGTTAAATGATTTATGTACCTTGAATATGGTTATAATCCTGGTTTATATAATTCATATTATATTACATATATTACATAGTATATTACTATATGATATTTTAACATACTTTAACAGATTTAACGTATTTTAGCATAGATTATTATAATACAGCTCTAAGTGTTTATGAATAGCTATTGTAGAGTAAGCACTCTAAATACTGGCTGTATTTATTAACCCACTTCACAAATATTATTGGAGTTCCATCTATGGAAAACAGGTCCCCATCCAACTCTTAGTACCTTATAGATATATTTAAGTTTCCTATTCATACTGCCAAATTGATAACATCAAAGACTATCTTCTTATTACATGTACTCTAAGCCACTGAACAATGCCAAGATGTGTTGTATAATATGCCATTTGGTTAGTATGCTATGATTTGTACATAGAGTTGTACCATATATGATGCACACAGTGATGAAATGTCCTAGATATCCTTAATGATAACCAGTGCATGACTTCATTTTTTGATCTGTAGACTTCGTTTGAATTTTTACCATTTTTCTCATATTTTGCTTATATTTCAGTATCTAATCCAGCGTCCCACATTGCACATCAGTTTTCAGATTTCCTTGGCCTCCAATAAGATTTAATAGTTTTTCAATCATTCTTTGTCTTTCATGATTTTATTATATTGGATTAATATTAGTCCATTAAGATAGATACTTTCTCATGATTGGAATTATATTATGCATTTTTGTCAAAAATACCACAGCAGATAGGTTGTTTCTGTCTTAGACATATTATGTGAATGTATCTTATCAAGAGTGATATTTACTTTGAAAACACGCTTATCATGGGATCTGCAAGTGTCTCCACTGTGCTGTTTTCCCTTTGTGATGGGCACATATGATCTCATTTACTTACTTTGACACTGTACAGATTCATATTTTTCCTTCTATTTTGATTAAAGATCTTTGAGTTCATCAATAGATCTTGCTTGCAATAATAATCAGTATTCTATACATACTAATCATTTCTTATTTCCCTTATTCTTTTTATATAATTATAATTTTTCTAAAAGAAAGGTATGCTTTCTCTCATTTATTTATATATTTATTATTCAATTTTTATATCAGTATGAACTCATGAATATTTATTCTATGTGATCACAATCCAATACTTTCATCTTTTTGCCATTCAAGTCTTTTCATAAATGATCTGTGTCTTTATATTAGTCAGGTTCCATGTTTAGCCAAAACATGCGACACCTGCAACATGAAGGGGGAATTTAATTTGGTTCACAGTTTCAGAGGTTTTAGTCTATGGTCAACTGGCTCTACAGCAGGAATCTCACCTTGGAAGACCATGGTGAAGTAATATAGGTCATTTTCCAGAACTCAGAGTTCAGGGAAAGAATACCAAAGGCAAAAGTGCCAGGGACCAGGTAATAGTCCCCAAGTTTACACTTACATGATCCAGATATACCCAGAAGTATGCTTTACTAATCCCCTAAATCACTCTCAGGTCAATGAGGTTGAAAATTAAGTTGAATTCATCACTGCCATTTTGATATGTTCTTTTTTTCTCATTACTGTTTAAACCCTAGAAGATATATTTGTGATTTAAAACATTAATCTATTTGTTCTCATAGTTTAAAATGGTATCTTTCCCTACACATAAGAACTTTTTAAAAAGGACACATTCCATAGAAAATTTGTGAATGCTTGATAATTTTTTCCATTGTAAATTATTTCATTACCAAAAGCTATTCACTTGTGTCATCTAAGAAAATTATATTTATTCATTTAATTGGAAAACAACAGCAACAATAAAAATCCTATAAAGTTTCCAACAGTGAAGTTTTACCATGGTTTTCAAATTAATTCTTAGTATCATAAAAAAATGCAATCTTTCACTTACTTTGTAAGCAATACTTTTGAACACTATCACAGAAGTTCTCAAAGCAGATTTTTACACAGAAGTTTTTAGAAAATAGATACATAATAAATATAAATGACCAAGTATAATAAGTGACACCTATGTAGACCTTTTCACTTTTAGAACAATGTTCTTTTATGTACTGTCCTTTTCTGTTGACATATTATAAAACCATGTGAAAGAGTAAGTGAATCAAGCATCGAAACTACTGTGTCCTAAAATGTCACATCAATATTTTGAATTTAGGGTGGAGGCAGTAACTCACTGGTACAGCACTTTCCTAGAATTGTCAAGGCTCTGGATTTGATTCTTATCCCCATCAAAAGAACATCAATTTAAAAAATAAATTTGATCAAATTTTTCTCACTAAAATTATTAAAGTGTTTTATATCATTAATAGACAATATAACAGAGACCTCTAAAGATTCCACATTTTGAATGTTTTATTTTTTAAAAAATACAATAAAATAGTATCTATGTGTTAATAAAATAAATGTGTATAAGATTTTTATAAGATTAATAATCAAAAAACTTGAAATGAGTGATTTAAACACATTTATACTACCTAAAAAATACAATTTTGCACATAAAATTATGTGAGTCTTTGTTCTCTTGTATCTTCAGTAAAGTCTACTATGTGTGAGTTTCAACTCAAATAGAACTTTTAAACTCAGTCTTTCTTTTGCATTGTACCCTATCACTATATTTCCAAGGAAATGAATACCTAACAAAGAGATGGTGACAAAGTAAACATGGAATGCTAACCTTCTACTTCTCTCTTGAAGGAATAGCTGCTTCATCTTCCATATCTTAGAACATAGGTACCTGAATTTGCAAAAGAAAAATGTGATCAGTTAAAGAGAAGATGTTGGGGAAGATTCTGAGATGACAATAAATGGAATTTTATCTCTAACGTTTTAAGTCAGGAGCCTCTATTAAAACATTAATTTCTTGAATAATGTTATCAGCTTTATAATTTATGGTTATATTTTGATCTTGTACAGTTATTTGCTAAGTCTTGAAGGGAATTGTGGAAATAAAAAGGCATTGTAAACAATTACAGAAAGTAAAGAAATAGAACAGTAGGAAGGTATTTATTTCATCATTTTCTATAAGTATTTCACTATGTTTTTGTAAAGTTAATTGTTCAAAGGCAATTCTTATGAAAATTTTGCAATCTGAGATAATCTTCTTTGCCTTATAGTAACTGAAAATAAATCCCATACTGATACCTATCAATTAAGATTCAGAAATAGATGACAAATTTTCTAGCATGGACCGTTTTTTATCTTCTGAAGTCACCAAATGCAGAGAAAATATTCACATCAGAAATACCAAGATTTTACATAACCCTATGCACCTTTTCCTTTTAAAATTCATCTTACCTGCTTTAAGAATTAATAAAGATGAAATATTTATATTTCAATGAGGATTTCTCTCTTCATCCCCTTTCATCTTTAATTTGGTCCTGCAGGGTAAGAAATGCTTTGAGCTATGGTATAGATCTCTGAACTTCATAGAAGACAGATATTACATCATCCTAACAAGAAATTCACTCCAAACATCAAAAAGCATAAAAATATACCCCAGGAGAAAAATTCAAAATATCAGACCCAAGTCAGACTGAAGAGTAATTCAATTAAAATTTGAGTCTTATAGACATCAGTACAGATGACCTGGTCAATGTATGGACTGTTTAATACCATTTGTAGACTCATCATTTAGCAAAATAGGAAGCTAGATGTTTCTCTCAGGTACCTTCTGATATATTACAGGTTTTTTTTTAATTCAAACTTCTAATCCTGTGAATTCTTCATTCAATATAGTTTTAAAACCAAAACAATAAATAGAACCAGGTTTATCTTATGCTATTAAATTAGCATTGAACTGAAAAAGACTTGGACCAGTATCATGTATATCATTGTATTACATACCTTCAAAACCACTGCTTCAGAAATTTTATTTTCAAGTTTTGTCAGAATAAAAGATTTATCACAATATCTCTGTGGTGTAACTTCAAGTCAGGGATTTTGATGTCCCCTGCTATGACTTTGTTGCCCAGAATTGCTTTTGCTACTTTAGGTTTCCGTTGGGAAATTTTTCAAATAATTTTTTCTCTAGTTTTCAGAAGTATGCTAATGGTATCTTGATTGGGATTGCATTAAATCTACAACAATTTTGGGAGTGCAATCATTTTTACTATGTTGCACCCATGATCAAGGGATATCTTTGCATCTGATACCATCCTTTTTCATAATACTGTAGTTTTCAGTGTAGAAATCATTTGCTTCCTTTGTTAGATTGATTCCTAAGTACTCTTTTTAATGCTATTTTGAAAGTTGTGGCTTCAATTATTTGTTTCAGTGGGGAGGAGCTGTTATTTGTGTACATTAATGCTACTGATTTTTGAGTGTTAACTTTGTATTCAGCTATGTGACAGAACCTGGTTATTAAACCTAGGAGTCTTCTGATGGATTTCTGGGGCTCTGCTACGTAAAGTATTGTGTCATCTGCAAATAAATATAATTTAGCTTCTACTCTTCCTGTTCTTATTCCTTGTATTTCTCTCTCTTATCTAACTGCTCTACCTAATGTTTCCAAACTGTATTGAATAGGAGTGGTGACAGTGGACATTCTTGTCTTATTCCTGATTTTAGAATGAAAACTTGCAGTTTCTGACCATGTATCATGATGTTGGCTGTTGGTTTGTCATAGATGGCTTCTATCAGATTGAGATAAAGACCATCTATTCCACTTTTCTGTTTTTATCATGAATAGGGTTTTTATCATGGATGGGTGTTAGACTTTGTCAAATGCTTTATACTACAGAGGTAGTGTGATAAAAACATTATGGTACTGGAAAAAAAAAATCCAGACCTGAGTATCAATAGAACAGGTTAGAAAAGGCAGAAACAACTCCAAACGTACTCACTCACCTGTCTTTCACAAAGGATTCAAACAGCTTCACTTAAAGAAAGACAGACTCTTTAATAAATGGCACTTCTAAACTGGCTTTCCACATGCTGAAAACTAAAACCTGACCCATGTATATCACCATGCACTAACCTAAAATACAAATAGATCAAATATCTAAATATTTAAACTGAAACACTAAATCTTCTGGAAGAGAGAATAGGTAGTACTCTTTAAGATGTAGGTGTAAGGCAAAGACTACATGAACAAAACCTTGACAGCACAGGAAATACTACAAAGAATCAACAACTGAGATCTCATCTTATTGAAAAGATTTTGCACAGCAAAAGAAATTACTAGCATAGTGAAAAGACAACCCATGGAGTCAGAAAAAAATCTTACCCAGCTGCTTTTCAGACAAAGGACTAATATCTAGAACATATAAAGAACTGAAAAAAAAATAAGACTCCCCAAATTTAAAGACTCAAAAAAGAGCATCTGAAATATAAACACTTCCCAGAAGTAGTATAAATGCAAAAAAATACATAAAACATGTTCAATCACTGATCACTCAAGAGATACAAAATAGAATAATGCTGAGATTTCATCTCACTCCAGAAAGAATAGTTAACATCAACGAATCAACCAATAACAATACTGGTGGGGCTCTGGGGTAAAAGGGACCCTTCTGCACTGTTAATGGAAGCATAGACTAGTGCAACTACTGTGGAAATCAGTGTAGAGATTCCTCAAAAAAAAATAAGAATAGAGGTTCCATTTGATCCAGCTATTCTCCTTCTTGGTATCTACCCAAAAGAATTAAAAACATCATACCACAGTGACATATGTGCATCCATGTTTATAGCACTGCAGTTTGTAATAGCTAAATTTGGAAGCAATCCAAATACCCATTAACTAATAAATGGATAAAAAAGATGTGTTTTTTTTTACACAGCGGAGTACTACTCAGCCATAAAGAAATACAAATTTGAGATATTTCTAGCTAGGTAGATAGACCTTGAGGCCATACTGTTAAGTGAAATAAATCAAACACATGTGTGTAAGTATCATATTGTCTCTCCAGTGTGAGAAGCTAAAAGTGCAAGAATCACAATATATAATAGATATTATGAAATGGGAAGTAATTGTTCAAAGGGAAAAGGAAATGCTTGGGGGATTGCAGGGAAAAGAAAAAAATGATTTAAAAAAAGGATAAAATGGAAACAAACTTTGTAAATAAGGAGGGGAAAAGGCATTGAAGAGAGGGGAGCAGAATGTGAAAAGAAAGAGGAGCTAATAAGATACATCATGTAGAAGTACAAACTTCCTATGATGAACGTGATCATTATGCTTATCTAAATGTTACAAATAAACTCAATTATAAAAGAAAAAAGAGTAAAACTCAAAAATATTAAACAATATCATTAAAGTCATTATGCTAAAATTCTGTCTGAAGGTATGACTTCAAATACACTTTTTCAAATTCTACGACATCTTGTTACATCACATTTCCCAGATAAGATTTTTGGGATACTATTTAAAAGTCCAGATTATGCATAGCTCTTCCATAATTAGCATGAGAGTTGGCATAGTGCAAACACTGGAGTCTAACCACTCAGATTTGAATTACAGTCTTAATGTTTTCTGGTTATGTAAACCAAGGCCCATTTTACTCAATTTCTCTACTTGTTAATTTCCTGAACAATAAAATATGAATGAAATATAATTGTCAATTATGAATTTTCTGTGAAAATTCTAAAATTATTTATGTAAAAACACTCAGCACTATGCCTGGCACACAGCAATCACCCAAACACCATGCTTGAACTTATATGTTTATTGGTCTGTAAGCTCCATTTGAAGAAGGAAAAAAATTTTTTTTTTGCTGTAATTTGAGGATTTCATAGAGCCTAATTCCTGGCTCAAAGGGGAAATTTAATAGCTGTTCAAGGAATGAATGAATGAATGAATGAATGAATGAAATTATTGTCTTGTTCAGGTTAAGTTTATGATTGAAAATAGCAATAAAATTGCACAGGAATTTGAATGACTCCTTGTCATGAATCTATTTCAGATGTTTGACACATAAGGCTCTTTAATAAATACATTTAAATGCTGAAGCTTACATTTTTCCACAAGGAGTTAGCAGACATTCAACATGGGTATTCTATTATTAAACCTTGTATCTTTCTCCTTTAGCTACAAAACACATCAATCAGGAAAAATATGATTGCTCTCTACTTTTATTGAATTTTATCTACCTCAACCTATAAAGCAGAGCCAGTTGCACCTAAAGGACATGCATCACTTTATTAATTCTGAGTAATAACACTTTTCAGACCCGTTCTTTAACATCACCTGAGCATCAATGCCTGAAGGAATACTGTTCTGGCAGATAAAGTAAAAGTATTAAGTGGTGTGAAAGATTATATGTATTGGAAATTTTACTTTGATTACCAAATATTCTTTTTGGGTGAACTGGTTACATGTAAGCCTGCTACTACAAATAAATAAATTTTATCCAAGTTCATGATATTTGTGTGTATGTAGTGCCAGGGCCTTCTCATGAAGCTGTATCTTTAGCTCTTTATTTTTTACTTTGAGACAGTCTTAAGTGACTATTACCCAGGCTGGCGTCTTATGCTTTAATTGCATTGTCATATATAACAATGACTTCACTAGACAACTAGCTAAATCTCTAAGGATCTTCAAGTGGATGATAATAAAAATATTAAATTTTGGAAAAAAATTATTTGAAATTACTGACTTAAAGTATGTAGCTCTGTGAAAAAGTTTATATGGACTATGCTTGCTTCTTCTCCTTTTCTCTTTCCTCAGTATTTATATGAATATAAACCTAATCAGAAACCTGCAAAATCATGCTCCACAACGTTAGTAAAATACTTTGCATTTTCATTTCTATCCACCCATAAAAATTTTATTTCTTATATTTTATCATACTCCTACATTTGATTCGATCTTTCAAAGTTCAGATCAAGTTTGTGTGACCTGTATCCTAAAAATAAACTAAAACAGAGACACCACAAAATTCTGTGCATTAACTTTCCCTAAGCTTCATCTTGTTTTTTTCTACAATTATTTGGATTTCCCCTAATTTTTCATCAATTCAAATAGATCCATTTTGTGTACTGAATTATATTGAAAATTGAAATGATTGACATTTACATGTGTTTCCATATCTCACTCATCCACATTCACATACTATATTTCAGGGAGTTTTGGAATAATTACACTATTTTTGGATCATACATGGCCTCAGTGGAGTCTTCTTAGATCATCTAATATATACGTTCCTGGTATTAAAGTGAATCTGGCTTCTCAGTAACAGTTATTTATCACCAAGCTTTTGTTAAAGAACAAAAGGCTTCCTTAGACATTCAGGTGCTACATGTTTTTCACACTTTTCCATATGCCTTTTAGGCCCTCCCACAGTCTCATTCATGAACTCTTCATTTTCTAATCTAATGAAATTGATGCCGCTTTCTTTCTTCCTTTTGCACTTTAAACATATAAAGGGAACAAGTGAATCTATTTTTATAGTTTCCCTTATCATCTGCTGATTACTGTAAAAATCCAAGTATCTTGACCAGTCTCTTCTCTTATACTTCCAATTGATTATTGTGATTAAAATGCTAAAATCACTATGTGTAAAATTAATCCTGATCTTTCCTCTCCAAATCTATTTAATTTTCTAGATTTTCTATCTAGGTCACAGAGCCAAAACTAAAAAATTAAATCATGGCTCACTTCACTATCAAAAACAAACTTCGGGCATCTATGTATACTACATAGCATTTTTATTTTTCTACATTATTTTTTGGTACCAGGAATCGAACTCACAAACTCAACCTTGTTTCTCTACTTCTTTCAAGTATATTTTGCTCTGAATCTTTTTGAATATGCTTTTCCCTTTTAATGTTATATTAATTCTGATATTTGAGACCTCTTTCTTTGCACTTACTTTTTATGTAGGAAGCACTTGGTATTCTAACCAAACTTTGGTAAAGAAACTTTGTCTGAGCATATTTTTCTATAACTACATTTGTTTTGGTCATTTTTCTACTCTGGGATCATAACGTATTTTGAGACTTCTATCCAATGAGGCACACACTAAATCTCAGTCCACTGGAAAATAATGCTGCCATTTGGCTTTCTCTTCCATTATGCAACAACTTTTGACATCAGACTGTAAGCGCACTTTTCCACCAATGAATCTTAGCCTTTCTCCTTCTCTTTCTTCTTCTCCTACCTGTCAGATCTAAGTCTCCAAAGTACTGTATCAGTGAACTTCTGCCAGTGATACTGCTGTATCTTTTGTAAGTCAATTTTTAGTATCTTCTTCAAATTTTTTCTATATTTATTATGTCTGGTAAGGCTTAGTCATTTTTAGGGCAGTCTGTTTTTTAATATAGTGCTAGCTTTCTTTTTTTCTTTCTTTACAGCAACTGCATTAATAGCTGTATTTCATTTGTCCAAAGTTTCCTTAACAAGAAGAAACAAAACATAGTCAATGATTGCCTTACTAGCATTTTCAGACACAGTATATGTAAATTTCTTTTCAAGTAAATTTCCTTGGTTGTTCTTCTTGTTTGCACTGAGAAATAACTTTCTCGTTTAAATTTGAATACATGTTATTTCCCAAAGTTCTCTTATTCTTTCAATTGACAGCTGAGAGGATTTGCCTCCTTGCTCCAGAGATAACTTTTTAATTTGGAAATTATCTTAAATTATTTTGTTTTCCTTTAGATCATTTTAAAACTTAGTATATATTCCAAGTTTACCCCTGTGGTACAATGCAAAAATGACAACAACTAAGGTAATAATTCACTTAAAAGTTTTCTCTATGTCATGTGCTTCTCTGGAAATGACGGAGACCTTCACAGATGGGACTTCCTCCTTGTGGTTTATATACTTGAGTAGAAGATAGAGTTCAAGAGAATAAGCATAAAATACATGTAAATAATAGCAAGCCTTAGTTGTCTATGCAAGAGATGTGTATTGACCACCTAAAATATATCAGACAAACTTCTAATTATTATCATATAGTTATGAAATAATTCGATTTTTTAAAGTCTGCTATCATTGATGTTTTATTTAAGTAGGGCTTATGTTAGGAAGTAAAAATTAAAGGCTATATTAATTTATAAGTAGGGAAAATTGAGTTTCTTTCTCTAGAGATGAGGAAGGCAACTGTGAGTGACATTTGAGAAGTGCTCTAAATCGTAAGTATTTATTTTTAGATAATGACTAGATTGGATTAGGCTGTGGGTAGTGTAGGAATTAGAAATTCCAAGAAGGAATGAAATACAAGAAGACTTCATGGGAGCATGAAAGGGACAAAGAATTATAGCAGACACTAGGACACTGAGAGGCACAGAGTACTGAAGAGTTTGATCAGGTCAAATAACACAGAGCTCAAAGACATTCTTAGGGAATGAGGTCCTTATTCCAAGAGGAGTAAAAATTATTGAAAGACCTCAGCTAAGTAAACATAATCATTTTTAAAATAAAGCACAATGCAAAAAGCAGAGAATACTGATATCCAAGGTACAGAACACAAACTGATACAATGAAAATAAAAGCTTCTACTTGTAATTTTATTCTTTGAAATTTATTTTGTACGTTTTTAAAATAATCAGCAGGGATGCATTTAAGTATTGCTTAGCAATAATTTTAAGCTAAGATAAATTATCAAAAAATGCATAGGTATTTGTACAGATGGAGGAAAACCATTGTAGTAGTTACTTTATTTGGTAAGTAAATTTTTGATATCATGTCGGTGTGATTAAATTGGGGTCAAATGCATAAAGAAAAGATATTTAGTTGATTTTCATTAAATAAGAAAAGAGACATTTCCTGATTATGGACAAATTGAAAGTGAACTACAATAGCACAAAACATTTAATAGTAGTAATCAAAGATTAAATTCAATAAAAATTCAATAGTGCTAAGGTTTGTCAATTTTATGGCTTTCAGATTATAAATACACTACACTGGAAATCAGAAAAAGCAAAAGAATTTGAAAATATAAATTGCAAAATGTACAATGTCAATAGTAATGTCTCATAAGATTTAGAAAAATCATCTTATCTTTTTAGACTTTCAGCAAAAAAGAATAAAGTTGGCAAGTACCAATCTGGCTGAGCTATAAATAATGAATATTTGACAGTATATAACGGCTTTCTTGCTTCTCTTCATTCTCCCAGTTTGGACTTATCGTTCTTAGTGATTACTTTGGTTTCTGCAAGGCATTTGTGGTTACAAAAATTATAATATGTCAAAGTTTGTAGTAACCTCAAAATCTTCTTCATATTATCTCTTTCCTAGAATTTTCCCCAAATAATTTATATGACATTAAACATGATTAATTTCTAAAAACTCAAAAAGGTAAAGAAATCTGTTTTATTTTATTTTATTTTGTAATTTTAAAAAGAATAAAACAAAACAGAACATAAGAGAGCAGATCAGGACAAAACAATGCAAGCAACACAGGATATCAAAACAAGACAACAGGAAATCAACAGTGGCTACCATAATGTCTCTTGTTTTCTTTGAAATAGTTGTTCATATCTTCATACACAACGAACTCAAACAAAACACAATAGTATAAAACCAATAAAAACAAAAGAATGAAAGCATTACAGGCTTTCAAAACCAGACAACAGGAAAACAACAATGGCTACTGTAATGTCTCTTGTTCTCTTCAAACAGCTATTTTGAAAACAAATCTGTTTTAATTTGTAACGTATAAAAAGAAATTGTAACTTCTTTCTTATTCTAATCGTCTCTCAATTTTTCACATTGATTTACAAAATACTGTGTTTTAATCAATACACAGTAAATCATTGAACCTAAAATGGGAGAAGTTAGATTTATTGATATCTTGAACATCATGAAATACAAACTACATTTGCCATCGTGTATCTAATTTTTAAAATATATGTTGCTTTATAGGCCAAACTAATTCTATAGATACAATTCATTCACTCCTAACAGTATGCTTTAGAAAAATTAATTATGAGGGGAATAAAAACAAATTATTTTAAAGGACTTTATATTCATAGCCATAAGTTAACCAATATCTTTTATTTTAGAGTTACTATATTAGCTACCTTTTTATTTTAAAAACAAAAAAAGAACAAAAGCAATGATACAGAATTTCAAAACAAAATAATAGGTGGTTAACAGGTTAATATATTGCTAATTGATACATATACATTTCATGTATATATATGAAAGATAACTATACTACTAATCTCGGTTCATCAAAAAAAGAACAGTCTGTGTTTCCATTGTTCAACTGTCTGATCATTTTTTATGCCTATATATTAGCTTCTTTTATTCCTTAGTCTCATGGGAAAAAAAAAGCAAACAAAATAAAGTTATTTCAAGGAGATTGTATTATTATTTTTAAATCATTATTTTTAGAATCACATCCATCTTAGTCACCTTTCCATTTGTGAGACACCGTATCCAACACCCATAATTTAAAGGAGAGGAGGCTTATTTTGGCTGATGACTGCAATCATGACTGGCTACCCACCAGGTAGGAATGGCACAACATGGAGGAATGATCAAGGAAAGATGCTCACTTCATGGTAATCAGGAAGCAGAGAGCTAAGGACAGACCCAGGGAGGGAAATGTAGCCTCCCAGGTCAGGTACCCAGTGACTCACATTTTCTAACAACGATCATCTCCCAATAGCACAGTTAGCTCTGAACTCAAATGTGGATTAGTCCATTCATGAGTATTGCACCCCATGACCCTTTCACCTTCCAAAAGCCCCACATCTAAACAGAAGAGGCTATGGGAGAACATTCCAGATCAAACAATAACTATAGCTAAATCATCAACTCTAGAGCTTCTTCCCTCCAATTTTGATAGGTTGAAAACTGCCTTTCAAATAAAATAAATATCAACATTTTGTTTCATATCATTTTGAGCCATTTTCACTGGAAAGATGCAATAGACAAAAAAAAAAAAAACACATGTAGAATATAATACTTCCAAATTATATTTGAAACTACACTTAGAATTCAAGATAATGCATTTTCAAAATGTGTCAATTAATATTTGAAAACTTTGTAAGAGTCATATTAATAGTTCTTACAAAAGTACAAATTTCAAGTATTAAGTATATTTCAAATTTTATCTCTTTTTTATGAAAATCAATATGAGCACAGAGATAAACTACAATTCAGTAATAGGCTACAGATTTGTCAGTGAACCTTTCTAAACTATCCACATTATTTTCTGATGGCAAAGATAGCTTAAAAGAAGCGTGGTATGGTCTCTGAATACCATCAAACCTCCTTGCTGTCTTACATTCTTCAGTAGACGGTAGATTTGCTTTTTAATGACAAGATGAATATATTTCAAAAGCAGCTGTTATAGAAGTAGCTGACATTATGAGTAAGAAATGGGGAAAAGGGCTTTCTTATTGGACCTAATTTTAGGAAACTAGGCAGGCATCAGTTATCATACAGAATATTTAAGAACTACCTGAAAATTCTAACATACATTATATTAACACTATTGCTGCCCCTTTATTAGATATGGTTCTCCAGGGGTGCTGGATTAAATTAAAGATGATGGAAACAGATTTCTTACAGAATCTTAGAAACTTTCTTGAATTTACAATACCTGTCAACAGTATAAGAGCAAGTAAAACACAGTCTCAAGCTTCAGTGTGTAAATTTTGAAAATAATACAATATATACTTGTCCACAAGTTATCTATCATTTTCCAGACCCTTTAGATTTATACACATTAGCACTGAACATAAACCCACAGCAATTAGAGAATAAAGAGTGTATGAGCTTAATATTGTCTTAAATTCTGCTTTAAAATCCTGGGCTTAAGTGGAATTGTCTTTAATGGTTCTTACCCACTACAGTCAAAAGTTTTATACCTAGTTGTGCACAAATTCTAAGTGAAAGACACCAAGTAGTGTGTTTGGTTTTCTGTTAACAATGATTTTGCTCATATTAGTTCATTAAATTTATTAATACAATGTTAATAGATAAGACCTTATAAAATCACAGAACAAGCTTATGATATATTTGAATTCCAAATAAGTAAAATGTGTTATGCATATGTCCCCATGAAGAGTATAATCATTATGTACTAGGAATGCATACTAATAAACTTTTAAAAGCAAAATTAATCTATAATAAAAGAGACTGTAAAAAATACATGGAGACAGATTACATATCAAAAAGCCATTATTCAAAGAATACAAAAAGAGATTTTAATACCAATGTTTTAGTTAAGTACAGGCTGCAGCATTCCAGAGTTATCCAAGAATTCTTTTCTTAACTACTCTATTTTAAAATTCTAGTCCTTGATGGTAAACATGGCAGTGCACACTTATGATCCCAGCATTCAGGAGTCTGAAGCAGGA
>RJWM01027348.1:0-26928 GCA_004363535.1 Dasyprocta punctata
TCTCTAAAATTTTTAAGAAAGGAAATGGGCCCAATGAAAAGTATTTATTGCTAATTCATTGAATACTTACTGCTTCTTTATCAGATTTTAAAATATGAGTGACACCATTTACTGGAACAGAAAATTTCACAAGGTTTTTACATTAATTCTTCTTCTAATTCTTGCCAATTTGCTGCAACAATGTAATTGCATTGCCTACATTATGGTTAACAGGAAAGATTAGGTATGTAGCATTTTATTGTCTCTGACAGTTTGATGAATTGTGACTTGAAGTGAGCAAATGCCTTTGTTCTAATTGTCTCTTTTTCATTAAAGCTGAGAACTATACTTGGGTATTGCAGGACTACTCTTCCTTACTGCTTTTAAGTTAGAGCTGTTCACACTGATGAATGTTCACCTAAATATTGTTCAGGCAGCTCATTGTTTATTTTCCATCCTTTTTATCATTTCAAGGCTAAAATTGATGGAAATCAATCAATACTAGTGTCTTGAAAATTTGTCAGAGAAAGTGATTTAAGAAAACAGAATGCATTTTCCTACTTTCTAAAGAAGTGGATAAATGAGATAAAAGAATCCTTAGACATTGTGCCATTGCTGCTGTTGATATATATATATATATATATATATATATATATATATATATATCACATGTGTGTGTTTATATGTGGTAGGTGAATTATCTGTGGTTCATTACCATAGAGGGCATATTTATATTTCTCTTTTGCAGAGCTGTAAATTATCCCCAACTATTTTCCCCATGTTTATTTATTCACTCATCACCAATTAATTTCATTAATTTGGTGTATTCTTAACGAAGACCAATACTGAGTCAGTATTGTATTCACTTGTTTTGTCACTAGGAAAACTTATTTGACACCTGCACCTTAAAGAAGAAGTTCCTTTTGGTTCAAAGTTATAGTCTGTGGTCGAAAGGTTCCAAGGCAGAAATGCCATGATGAAATAGCCTGCTGTGAAGGAAGCTGCTCATGTCATGGTAGACAGGATGCAGAGAGAGAAGGGAGGAGCTAAAGAAGGAGATACACCATTAATGGTCTTCTGATCAGACCCCACTTCCTAACAGCACATTTAGTACAACACCCGCTTTGACTCAACCTGCTTCTAAAAGTCCCGCCTCTGAACACATGAGAATTTGGGAAGCCATCCTAGTTCTAAGTACAATGTTCTGTCCTTAACCTTAAAAAGACTCATGTGCCTTTCATTATACAAAATGCATTTAGTCCATCTGTAAGAGTCTTCAGATATTTAACAGTTCCAGCATTGCTGAAAAACCCAAGTCCAAAGTCTCCTCTGAGACTCAAGACAAACTCTTAGCTGAGAGTGCCTTTAAAAGTAAAAAAGAAAGCAAAACACTGCTGACATACACTGCCAGAAGATAAACATTTCCATTCCAAAAGGGAGAAGTAGAGGGATAGGAAGGAAATGGACCAAAGCACAAATGCAACGCAGTAGGACAAACATCAAATCCTTTAGCTTTCTGTCTAGCACCCAAGACAAGATGGAATGAGATGCAAACTCCAATTTGCTAGGGCACACTACATCATTGCTGAGAAGATGGTTCTTCTTGTAGGGTGGTTTTACTCACTGCCTCCTCCACAGATGTTCATGCTCCTGGTGTCTCCAACTTCCTGGAGTCTCCACTGCACTTTATCTTTACTCTAATAGTTTCATTCATTGTCCTCTCAGGAGAATACTGCTTGGTCTCCCATGCCTTTGTATGTAAGCTTGGGGAAATGCTTCCTGATCTTTCAATTCTTGCATTCTACATGCCAGTAAAGCCAGCACTACCTGGGTGATGCCAAGATCTAACAGTAGTCTGGTCCCATTGAATCATGGCTATAGATGCTTCTGAGAGTGTGAATAACTGAACTTTGGGAAATTCTTAGCTTGTTGGCTCTGAATGTGTTGAGATTCCTGGAACTCTCCTCTTGAAGGATAGTTTTTCTGTGTTTACCTTTACCCTTTTATACCCTTGAGCCAGTAAATGGTGAGTCTCCCAGACTCCCCTCAGATGCCCTCAAGCATCTTTCCTATTGTCATGATCCAAAGTACTTGGCCTCTTTTTAATTCTTGTATTTTAGTAAACAAGCTCTCTGGTGCTCCAGCTTTGTAGGTGTTTCCTTTCTGGAGAAAGTGAAAATTTTTAGATTTGTTTTTTGGTTTTGCTTATACCTGGCTGAAAGTTGTCAGCAATGCCACAGCCTGATCTTTTGGCAGCTTGAAATTTCCTCTTCCATATTAATTAGCTCACACCATTAATTTCAATCTCCCATAAAGCCTTTGAACATGAGCAAAATGGTCAATTTTCTGCCTGGGTATAGCATATATAATTTCAAGTCCAAATGTTAATGGAATCCTTCTTCCTAACTGAAGCCTCCTGGTCCTGGTTTTTCTTGTCTGCATTTCTTCAAGAATTGTGGTCTTCTGAGCTCTGACCAGCATGTCCCATTTAACTGCTTTTTGCATTCCAGAGCACCTCTAGCCTACATCTCCAAATCTTTCCAAATCTCCTGCAAACCATTTCCAAAGACTTTCAAAGCACATTGTCAGGTATTGTCAGAGCAACAACTTCACTTCTCTGGCACCAAAATTGGTGTTAGTCAATTTTCTTGTTGCTGGGACAAAATACCCAACTCTTGCATATTAAAGGAGGAGAGGTTTATTTGGGTTTACAGTTGCAGTCCCTGGTGAGGTAGCTGTGAAGCAGATATGGCATTGTAAAAGTGACTACTGAGGAGAAAGCTGCTGAAGTTATGGTGACCAGCATGCAAAGAGAAGGAAAGATGAGGGACATATATATCCTCCAAGTCATGCCCACAGTGACCCTTCTGTTCCAAAAGGACCCCCACCTCCCAACAGCACATTCAACCATGGATTGATCCACTGATTAAGGATCCCCATGATCCAATCACCTTCAGGAAGGCCCACTTCTGAACACATGAGATTTTTGAAGGCCATCCTAGATCCAACCAAAATAGCCGGTTCTATACTATACTCAATGTAAATAACAAAGTACACCACTCTAAATTCTTGAAGAGGTTACATTCTGTTCACATGAGGCATACGATGAAGGATCTAGGCTACAACAGTAAAAACTCTTTATTAAAACTTACAATATTGTTTTCAGCTTGGATTAGTATTTTTTGTGGGGTAAGAGGAAAAGTTCAGCAGGGGAATGGCTTGCACATGCCAGTGAGTAAGACCCACCGGTGTGAAATGGGGGAGAAGAAATACATTTCAAAATGTTTTTCTTTTTGTTGCATTAAAGAGTTTTGTAGTAGCTTTTTCCTTAATTTGGGACCAACCACTGGAAATCTTAAGAAAGCAATTGTTGAGATTATTTCTAAGTGTAGAAAAGCTCAGTGTCTGCATTGGATATAAATTAAAGGGATGGGTGAATAGGCGTTTTAGTATCCCATTTAGATAAGATGAAACTAAATAGTTTTAATATGTTAGCCTAAAAATGGCAAAGGTGTCCCCCAATTTAATTGGTAGTGATGAGTGTGCTAGAGCATGTTTGGTGTCTCTTCCTTTCTGCTTGACTCCATATTGCCATCTGCTATTTTTCCTCAGTAACTCTGACTATTACACCTCAGTGCACCATTGATCTGTGCTTGACCTACAGGAAAGCCCTGCATCTGAGACCGGATGACTTGTGAAAAATATGTGAGACTCAATAAATTTAAGACTTTGATCAAGAAGGACCAACTAAAATGGTTCCAATAAAGTCTTAAAATGGCACTGGGTCTTGAACAACTCAAAGGAGCTGTGGCCCCAACTCCTCTTTCATGTTTTATGAAAATGTTTTTGAGGCAGTGTCAACACATTACCCTGTTTGGGCTTGAACTAGCAGTCTTCTTGCATCAGCCTTCGAGAATGCTGACTTGCCAGTTCTATTCTACTAGATCCATTTCCAATAGATTTTAAGGGAGTTTTGGTCAAAAATACTCAAATCAAAGATAATGCAGCTATTGGGTGGGTGTGTCTAGACATCCTGGGAAGAGACCCTGGTAGGTTACCAAATCTTTGAAGAAATATGCTTGAAATGTGGTGTTCAGTAATGTTTGGTAGAATGTAGTGGTTTCAGTCAGGAAAGAACACCCTGTTTGACTTTTTTGTTTAACTTTCATTCCACTTTATATCCAAAGCAGGTAAATTTTGGATCCTTCACTCTTTACTTACTTTATTTCTTAGGCTCTGTGCAACTGACTCCATGAATAGGGACTCTCCGAATAACAGATACTTACTTGGTCACAGTCAGAGCCAGTCTGCCTTTATTAATTGCTCCTGGATTATTGGGCATTAGCTTCAGAAAAGTCTCATTGTCAATAATTCATGCATCTTCTCTGAATTTAATTTGGCTTTAACCAGGCTTCTTGCTAACTCTAGGCCTTAGACCACCCTACCTGCACCCCCATAAGTGACAGCATTTGAGCATTGACTTGAGAGACTTATAAATTATTTTCCTGGCCCTTTGGGTTATAAATCTCTCAAATGCTTCTTGCCACTTTTACAACCCAGGATTTGTCTTTTTCTAGAACCTGGGGGCCACTGCTTTGAAATGCCTCAAAAAGATAGTCCTCTATTTCCCAGTTTCTGTAGTAGACTAATTTAAGCAAGATATTTGCTCCAAACTATAAAATTACCTCTTGTTATGAAGACAATATTCACTTTTCTTTTGGGTAAAGCCACTTAAGTGCAGATGGTCTGCAATTTCTCCACCCCACCTATCTTAATGTCTTCAAGTTTCCTTAAAATACTTTTTTTTCCCTACATTTAGATGTGTAGAGGGTGATAAAGTCTCTCCTGTATAATAACCATGAAGCAACATGCACTGTTCTGTTTCAGGCTATGTGTTTTGGAAAATAGCAGGTGTAAGCTATTTTCTTTCTTAGAAGAAGGGAAAGGAACTGGGTGGCTAGTTTAGGTTTTCTATAGATTTTCATTGGGTGAGTTAGCCAGGTCATTTCAAACGCTATATGGAATAGTTCTCTGTAGTGTTTGTTTAGCTACATGCAGGTCATAACAGTGAAATCCATGATCTGAAATTGTAGTGATGAATTTTGTGGAAAAGAAACATAAAAATGAATGAAGTTTCTAGTAACTAATGAGAAATAGGCAGAGTTTGGAAGTTGGAATTGCACCACATGTAGGACAGCCTGGGAAGTAGAAAGCGTTTCCAGAGGGAATTACAAAGAGGAAATGTGCTGTGGCTATGTTTAAGGATGATGGTGCCTAACAGAGATTTAAGAATATTACATAAGCTAGCAATATTATGTTGGGAGGAAAAGGTGAATACATTTTGAGAATAAATGTACTAGGAATAAACTAAGACAGGGTTTGCTCCAAAATGCATCCAGTCTAACTGACTGGCAAGAATACGTGGGGTACATTTAATTTCCTCGTTAATCAAAAATGCAGACAGTTCAATGCGTTGCTGGAAAAATCCAAATTATTGCATATAAGGGAATTTTGAGTAAATCATGTTTTAATGGTTACTATTCATTTCATTGGGAGTAGACCTCAAAAAGAGAGAGGGCTCTGGACTGTGTTTGCTCCAGTATCCTGAATTTTTATTCAAATGGGTGTTCTCAATGCACATTTATGAGAATGGATGATTAAATGTATTCACTGTGATTCTTGGTGGTGGCGTTTCTATTAGCTGAAAACTTAGCTTCCATCTGACTGTAAGTTAAATCTCACCGATGGTAGTAATATTGAAATAATATCATTTCCCACTACAAAGGAAAGAAAAATTGTCCTCTCTTCATACAAGTTACATTGTAGGAAGTAGTGCTGTAAAACAATCTCTCATTCTGGTCAGTGGGCCAGTGGAAAGTCATTAAAAGTCACTAGTACTTGGAGACTCACTCTGAACTAGTGATTCTTGGAAAGAAAGAAAAATGCCACATTCCATTACAATGACTGAACAAATACCTGTCAGTCACTGATGAATGATATGTGGCATGGAACCCTGGGTATTGCTTTTTTCCATATCCCTTTAATAACAGCCTCCAAATCAGTTTGTCTTTACCTGACAAGTAACACAGTATGTTCTTACTCTTCAAAGCTTCTCTGGGACACATCATCAGAAATTGAACAAACCTGAGTTTGATGTGGACCAATAAATGGATGTACACATTCCAGGGTATTGATGATGTTTTGATGGTGACCCTGTCTAAAAAGTCATCCCATTACATGGTATTCAAACAAAAGTGACTAAGTATGAATCAGGTCTTTAGTGAGCATAGGCTCTGCCACATGACTTGCTGTGGCTGTAATCTCTAGTCATATTTAAATCTGTTGAATAAAATTCACCAGCCTTTTGCCGCCCACTGAAATAAGGAGGCCTATCAAATATTTGAAGTATATGAATATTGGAGGAAATGCATTCTGTAATTGGAAATCTCTATCTCTAGACAAAAATTTCTTGCTTTACTTGACTGGCAGGGCACAGCCTTGAACAGTATCTCAAAACAATAAGACAAGCCCTATTCATGGGTTTCCAATTACTTCAGACTCCAAATTCCCGGAACCATTCTTATATTTGCTCAGTGTGTTATAAAAACAAAAGCAAAATAGAAGATAATGTATAAGCTAAAATTTCCACTAGTACTCAATTATTTCTGGGTTTTTGGACTTGAGAACGTTATTCTGATATTTAGCAACAGCTGATGTCTTGTAATCTGATCCTGCAGAAAGCAAGTCATTTTCATTAAAAGGAGGTTTGTGAGTTTTTCACGCAAAGCACCTGCACTGAACCATAAAGCCCATAAGGAAAGGTGAGTATAAAAATACTCAGTTGAAGATGCATATGATCCAACAAATCAGTATCCAGGATTAGTTTCAGAGATTTAGTAAACTTTTTGAACAGGTAACTTACTATTAATTTCTTGCAAGTCGACCTGCCCGTAGTTTTATCCTTGCTGTTGTCACAGTGGGGTCTTGTGGATAAGATTCTCAAATTTGGTAAAGAGCACAAATCAATGATAAAAACAAAAACAAACCAATAACCTTTTCTACAAGGAGGGTAGAAATTATAAAATCACTTAACCATCTGCTAAACATAATCATGGAAAAATGTTGGTACTCCACAGCAGTCGTGGTTCCATGCAGTAAGTTTTAATTCTCCTGATCATAAGTAGCTCTTTTGAAATTGATCAAAATAACCATCTACATACATGCCTCATACATCTTTCTTGATTACATATCTTAGAGACACTCATGATTGGACTCTATCTTTGAACCACTTTTGAATTGACAATGAAAGGCAAAATAGCCAGGGATTTAGCTCAGCAGCGTAAGCGCCTGGCTGGCAAGGGCAAGATCATGAGTTCGATCTCAGGTGCCAACAAAACAAAACAGAACAAAACTAAACAACCAAAATAGAGCTATCTTTAACAGCTGCCTTCTATTGAAACAAAACAACACAATCATGAATTCAATCTTAAAAGTTACACATATATATTTCCATATGAAGTAACTACATTTAGGAGAAATTATTTGCAGTGAAGCAGCCAATCAGACTTCCATTGCCATCATTTCTATTACTGCTTGTTGGACTCAGGCTTGAACTCACTCTAGTAACTGAACTGCCATAATTGACTGCAATGTCCCTGGGAAGAATTCTGATATTCATAGATTCTTCTATTTGTTTTCTGTTCAAGCCTTTCAATTAATTTTAGTAGCAAGATTGGGAAGAGCAATGCCTGATGTTATTCAAAAGTCCCACACTTCTGGGCCAGGAATTCAGCTCAGTGGCACAAGCACCTGCCCTGAAGCACAAGGTCCTGAGTTTTCTTTACCATACTAGAAAAAAAAGGTTTCACATGTCTGTATCTCTCCTATTTTGCTGAGCAACAGGGTATCCAAGAATGATGGTGCAGTAATCCAGGAGCATCTGAGACAGTTTAGCCATCTTTAATAGTTCTTAAGTTCCTGTTTGTTTTGACAGTAGTATATGAATGAATAGTTTATAACCTTCGTGAATAAGAAACACATATTGTTCAGGTTGTGGATACCTGGAGAAATATGACCCTGGATAGTTACTTAGCTTCTCGTAGTTGTACAACTACTATCTTCATTATCCCAGTATTGCTTTTGAAAAGAAAAGTGTGATTCTTTATTTCTTACAGAATATTTCCCCCCTACAAGACTGACCTCTAAACAGAGACTGCAGACTTCAATTAATCATGAATACCACTGACTGCTAGAAGAATGTAATGAGTATAGATTTTCATGGATGAAAAAGAAAAAAAACTCTCTTTTATAATTGTTTCAAGAAGTGGTTTGCTATCTGTATCAGCTTCTGGAAAGCTCTGGCAGTTATGCAAGAATCATAGAACCCAGAATTCATGAGAGTTAGTGGAAAGACAGTCATTCCACATTTCCTTTTCTGTTTTGGATGCTGGCATAGCAGTTTTGAATTGGCTCAACAGCAGAACACCTGAAAGCAGAAACTGAGCACAAAGGTCTCCAGCTGTGCTCTATCCAAGCCTTGCTGTTTTATTGAAGCTAAGAGCATGGAGGAGTCATGCTCTCCACTGCATCTCTGCTAGTACACTTTCCCAATAAACCTCATTTTGTTTTCTATCTAAACCCATAGTGCCATGCTGTATATGTGTCCATGCATGACAAATGCCGATAGAACATAATATTAGATCTTATTTCTGCCTGTGGACCTTTGTTTATCTTGATGGTAGGGAGGAGGAAGATCCATTCAGGGCCTAATAGGAGCTATAAGATTTGTCTACATTATTTCAAGTAGATGAAAATAATTTAAAACCTATGAATATGTAATGCATATCTTAAAAGGTTTCAAATGTAAGATGTAAATACATTGTAATAGGCCTATGCCTCAGAAGACAGAGAAAAATATTACAAGGCCTTTTGTGCATGCAGATAACTCTGCTTCTATTACCATTAGATTATAACTGTAAAATCCATATAGGAAGTACAATAAATCACAATGCAGAGTGTTTCAGCTCAGTGAACAGTATTTCCAATAAAAGCGATCTTACATACCGGAGAGGAATACACGAGTTTTCTTTCCAATGGGATTTCCATAAAGATGACATACTTACTACAGAGCATCCAAGCTCACAGTTACAACTACAAATATAATTTTGTATGGTTATTGTAAGACCAATGATGAAATTGATGTTTCCATATGCAAATGAACAGAAGCTTTACAATGTTGCTGCAATCTTCTGAGTTAGGAAATTTTGATTTTCATTTCGGGAGACTAGAAATCATGGTAAATAAATAATGGGTCTTGTTATTTCTGAACTTCTGAACACCCTAGTGTATTTGAAAATATAAAATAAAGATGGAAAGTTACAGAGGAATTTTGGATCATTATGAGAATTCTGCTAGAAAGAATAGGCAGGGTGAGTTAGTGGGGTGTGAAAGATTGAATGTGAAAAGCTTCTCTGAAAAAAGGGGGAGTCTTGGAAGTTACTAGCAGCTGAACTCTTAGGTAAAGAATTCAAAGTCTTTGAGACAGTTATGACAGGCATAGCTGCTTTTCTCTTTAGACACTTTGAAATAACTGAAATTCTAATACTCTTCACTATTGGACTTATTAAAAATGCATTGGGAGAAAAATGAATACTCCTAATATGGAAAATCAGAAATAGTTACAGATAATGTGGTTCATGAATCTTTAGGAAGACACAGAATGTAGAAGATAGCTGAATTTTATCTTAGTAAAAAGATACAGTCCTTCTTCAATCTTATGAAAATTACTAAAAATTTTAGTGACACAACTTCAGAAACAATTTATTGCAAGGCTCAGAGGACCAATGGCCATTGTCCTTAACAGGAACAGTATTGAACCTGAGGCAAAGTAAAAGTTTAAACATGATGATGGACTTGGCCTGTCAATTGTTAGACTGAACCAGCCCATTCTATCAGAAAATCATGACATTCCTTTGATTTGATAATGTACTTAATAATAACATTCCTGTTTAATTTTTGTGAATGCTGTATGAGAGCATAGCCTTCTTATAGGAATTTTCCTATATTAGGCAAAACAGTACAAGCAAAGTTACAAAAATGCCTGTTCTTTGGGTATGCCTGTTTCATTGAGCATAGTGTTTCCAAGATTAATGTATATTGTAGCATGTATCACACCTTTACTCATTTTATGGCCAAATGATGTATCATTTTATGTATCTACCACAATTTTGTTTACTGATTCACCTGTAGGTTAATACTTTGCTAGCTTCTACCATAGAACTATTGTGGATATCTTTTGGAGGAGCCACAAACCTTTTCACAGTGGCAAGTCCACATTTAATATTATTATTATTATTGTTACTATTGCAATTAATTATTGTAAGAATTTTTTTTTTTTCGTCACCGGGGATTGAACTCACAACCTTGCGCCTGCCAGACAGGCGCTTAGGCCGCTGAGTCAAACTCCTGACCCTGGTTTATTTTTGAGGCAGGGTCGCACTGTGTGTAGCTCAGGCCAGCCTTGTGCTCGCGTTGTAGTCCAAGCCGGCCTTGAACTCACAACACTCCATCTACCTCAGCCTCCTGAGTGCTGGGATTAAAGGCGTGCGCCACCATGCCTGGCTATTGTAAGAATTTTTAATTGAGTTTACCATGTATAAGATTCCAGTTTCCATAAGTGCTCATTCATACTTATTTTTCTATTTATTTGTTTCTAATTATAATTATCCTAGCAAGTGTGAAGTAGTATTTCATGTGATTTTGATTTGCAATTTTCACACTTGTTTCTTTTTCTCTATTTTCTTTGAAGAAACATTTTTTCAAGTTTTTAAGCCATATTTTAATCATTATGGAATTTGTAATTTATTTGTAAGAATTCTTTATCTATTATGAAAATTAAACCCTTATCAGATGTATGATTTATAAATGTTTTCCTACTTTCTGGTAGTCTTTTCACTTTCTAAATTTTTGATATATAAAAGTTTTCAATTTTGATGAAGGTTAGAGTCTTGGTTACTTTTTACTCATTGCTGAGACAGAATACCTGATGCCCAAAATTAGGGAAGGAAAAGTTTATTTCTTACTTTTCTTGGGGGTTTCAGTCCATACTCAGTGGGCTCCAAGGCAGCGTGGCATGGCAGGGTAGCCATTCATGGCAGTTGCCAAACAGCAAAGTGAACAGGCAAGGGAGAACGAAACACGTGTTCCTCCTGCCCTTACTCTGCTTGTCGGCTCCACCCATGGGCTGGTATAGCACTTACATCACCAATCCCAGTGCTAGACAACAAACCAATCATGAATGCCAGACTCAGCCCCGTCCAAACTACATGAGGCCTTTGGGTTGGACACAGGATCAAACCAGTACAGCTAGTTTATTTTTTTGTTTGTCCTTTTGTTAGCACAACTAAGAATTCATTGTCAAATTTTAGGTCATAAAGCTTTATTCTTATGATTTCTTCAAAGAATTTTGCAGTTTTAATTTTTATGCTTAGGTCACTGATTAATTTTTGTAAATTTGTGAATATGTTGTGAAGTAGAGATCCAGATTGATGCCTTTGCATGTGGAAATCCAACAGCATCATCTGTTTATGACACTATTATTTCTTCATTAAATGAACTTGGCTACTATGTCAAAAATCTTTCAGCCATACATATATGGGTTTATTTCTGAACTCTTAGTTCTCTGTCATTGGTTTACATGTCTATCTTTATGTTTTTTACCACATGTATTTGACTATTGCAAATTTAATTGGTTTTGAAATTGAGGTATGTGAACACCCCAATTTTGTTTTTTATAAGATTATTTCACCTATACATTGCTTATAAAATTTGATAAATTTGAGGATTGGTTTGTAGTAAAGGTTAGTGCCTGGAATTAAAAGATAGAGATAATATATATCATTAAAGATAGATTAAGTGTTAATCCATAAAACATATCTAAGTAAATTTAAAAATATTAAAAAATTTTACAAATTGTATTCTCTGACTATAGTGAAATTAAGCAAGAAATCAGTAATAGGAGGAAAACTAGAAAATTCACAGATATATGTGCAGTGCATTCAAAACATTCTTTTGAATGATCAGTGGTTCTAAGAATAAATCATAAGGGAAATTAGAAAATACTCAAAGATAAATAAAAATGAAAACAGAACTACCCAAACTTTAGGGTGCGTCTAGGCAATGTTTTGAAGGAAATCTATAAATATACATGCCTGGCCAAAATTTTTTCACCGGTTTTTGGTTTTACTTTTTATTTCTTTATTTTGAGATAATTGTACATGCCCACACAGGTGTAAAAAAATAATATGGGGAGTTAATACATACCTTTTACTGTTTCCCTTAATAGTAATATGCATAACCATAGCACAGTATTACAATTAGAAAATTGGTGCAACTCACTGAATTTACTCAGATCTCACCATCTTAATGCACAGATTTGTGTGTATATAATTTAGTTCAATTCTATTAAATTTTTCTGTTTTATACTTGTGTGACTACCATAACACTCAAAACATGAAAATTCCATCACAAGAATCTGTTATTTACCCTTTTTCTAATTACAGCCATGTGCATAAAAATCCTATTTTGAACTACTTAACCTCTACCAATCTTTGGTCTGTTTCATTACTGTAATTTATCATTTAAGAGATATTACATGTGCATGATTATACATGGTGTGAGACTGTAAGATTGGATTTTTTACTCAGTATAATTCCTTTGTCTCAATCCATGCTGTTGTGTTCATCATAATGTTTTCCTTTTATTACAGAGTATGTTCTTGCTATTGATGTGTTAAGGTTTATTCACCCATAGAAGGCTAGAAATTTTCTAAAACTGGTATGACTATTTCTGTTGAAGTTTTTGTATGAACGTGTTTTTCTTTCTTGGGAGTAATTACCCAAGAGTGAAAAATATTGGGCAGTGTGGAAAGTGTGTACTTAATTTTTTTTAAAAAAAACTGCTGTTCAGAGCAGTTGTAGCATCTTGCATTCTCACCAGCAATGTATGAATGATTCATTTGATTTAGAATTTTTGACATCTTCATTGCTGTAACAAGTCAACTGGAGCTGAACTCAAGCTGGCCATGGTGGGGGTAACCCAATTTTTTCTAAAGAAAAAGTTAAACAAAACAATTGATCAAACAAAGTAAAGAACAGTAAAGAAAAAAAAGAAAAGAAAAGAAATGAGAAAAGAAAAGAGAAAAGAGCATCCCATTAGCTTTCACTCACATTCTCCAATTAAAGAGCTTTCTTTTTTCCAGTCCACGTGCTTGTTAACAATAGTTTCTTTAGGAGATTTTGATATTCTGCACAGTTCAGGGGCTCAGCTAGCTCTCTGATCAAATGCGAGAGGTAAAAGACTGGAAGAAAACAAAACAAAACAAAACAAAAATATTAGCTCATGACCATAATGGGCCTTCTTCAAATTTTGACTGATCCCCCAATAGCCTTTATTTTTTACTGTCCAGATGTTTAGTTGTTATCACTGCAAGCTATAGGCTGTAGTGAGAAAACTTTATCTTGCCCATTACCAGAGTCATTTCACACAACTTTAGGAACTGTCAAACTGTTGGTACATTTTCAAATATATTGCTGCTCCAGCACTTTTTTTGTTTTGTTTTGTATTGTTTTTGTTTTAGATATTACAGATCTCTTTTTGCCAGCTGGGCATGATGTTTCAAACTGTTCAAAGTAAATAGTAGCTAAAGCATGATTGACTTCAGAGTGAAAGATGTCATGAAACTGATGAGCTGATAGTTGAGAGTACAAATTCTGAGAGTGAAAGTGATGAATAATCTTCAACTACTATATTTAGCATGTGTTTTGGAACCAGAGCATGTTTGGACTCCTTTGAAATGACTCTCACTGCAGGATTTAGGAACTTTGAATTCTTTAGTAGGAGATGATTAAGTGAAAAGCTCGCAGAGTGAATCTTTTTATTAAAAATAAAATTGGAAACTCCATTCCCATTTTGCAGCATCTGGTGTAGTTCCCATTAGCTTATTGTTGAGTGAAGAAAAGCTCTGCAATTTTAGAAAGTATAAGTTTAATTCTTGAAATATTATGGTGTTCACATTCCTTTTGGCACTCCAGTTTTTCCCCAGGAGAGAGATTTAACCTTGGAAAGTAGTTGCTCACATGCTTTCACTTAGTCATTTGTGTTAAGAACTGATTTACCTCATTAACCTGGGTAATTATTTTAGACTGCAGCAGACATTAGTAGGGACACAGAGAAAGTTGACGAATACAGGTACCCTTCAGGAGTGGGGAACAGTGAGTACTGCATTTTGCTGTTCGTTATTTAGGTTCTATGTTAAAAATCTTCTTTTTCTCTTTGAATCAAACATCTCTTTCAAACTATAATTTTAGGATATTTTTTGTTTTTTGATACACTGCACAATGCATGAAACTTCAACTCTAAAAGATTAATTTGGCATGCAAGTCTACCATTCACTAATTATGTGACTTAGGGTATCATAGTTCAGACATAAGTTCCTCACAGAGGTGTTTGAAAAGTATCTATTACCAAGAATTTCACACTATGTCTTCAAATATATTTATATTTTGTGTATATATATATATATATATATATATATATATATACACACACACATATTATAAAGTTTGGTGTAGTTTAATGTTTAAATGCCTAAGTGCTTTGTACCACAACACACAGCATAAAAGGGTACTATTTTTATATAAATAAACTATTTGAAGTGTAATTATTTCTTCCCTAGTGGTAAAAGGCAGCTTAGAAATATAAGTGAAATCCCAGGAGTAGTTTTGAAATACTTATGACATTCTTTACTATATTCCTACTAGCAATATCTTTAAGTAGATTGTAGAAACCAAGGATACTTTGTATTCCAGTTCATAATTATTCTTTGCAAGCTCTCTTTGAGGTTCTGGGTCTTTGTATTCACCATTTTGGAATCTACATATAAATTGCTGTGTACTGTCAATTTTAGTATAGTCAAATACATTTCAAAGTCAAACATCATGATGTTTAAAAAAGGACAGAGAACAATTATATTTGACAAACAATTTTTACATGACCTGAAAATGTCTTAGGATTAAAAATGATCCTTTTATACTCTGATTTGCTTGGAAGTGTTTGTTTAGTTGAAACTTGTGAAATCATTTTGCTTTACTTTTATGGACTGATTGAAAAAGTTGGAAAAGTCTCAATACAGGTTTTGAATTATGACTCTTAGAGCTCCCAGAATTACCAAGTTTGTATTGAACGTATTAGGAGTTGTAGTAAGTAACACTGTAATCACTTAGGCAATTTTTATGAATACCCAGAGGATGGTAGTTCTTTCAGCTTTGGAAGAAATACAGATTTGTTACCAAAATATTTGACATTATTGTAAAGAAATGTCTGGTGTAGAAAATAATAAGTACTTACATTTTCATTGTATTTAGCATAAAACATAAGCATTCATGTGTTTTTCATAGTTTCTAACTAGGCATGAGGAAATTTTTCTGTCATTAGGAAGGCAAATAAATAATTCACACTGAGAGTCTAGGAAAAATCTAAAACTCTGAGTTTCAGTTGATTATACTTATACAAATTTTATTTCAATTAATTGATTGTACCTATTTTCCAATGAAAATTTATAAATTACTGGAGAGGTTAAAAAACAAATACTAAACTTTACGAGGTCAGTCAAGTTTTCACTAATTTCTCTGATTATCCTATATGGAAGTTCCATGATGGCTCTCCAACCTCCATCCCCTCCTCATTTTGTTCAAAGAGAATATTCTAGAATTTAAAACTCCAAAACTTTAAGAATATTACAGAAGATTAAAGTAATTTTGGCAGATTGGTTCTCGAAATAAAGCAGATGAAAGAAACACTATTTTCTGAATAGATTTGGAGCAGTTTTGATGTTCTCTTCCCGACAATAAATAACTTGTGAAGACAGGGTATTACCTTCAAAGCCTCTGCCTCTTTAACAGAGGTCCCATAACATAACAACCTCTGTTCTTTCAAGTTAAAGGTTTTTACCAGTTTTGAATTAATTCATAAGTGCTCTTGGAGATTAGTAAAAAGGCCACCTCTCACCTCTGTAAGGGAAAGAGAAAAAATATTTTTTTTTCCTAAGCTTAGAAAAGATGAAGAATAGGCTCTTAAATCCCTAAGTAGAGTTCAATGTTTGATTTTTATGAATCTAGTAGATAAGGGTCAGGTCACTGTTATAACATACCACACCACATTCCCACTGGGCGGGGGGGGGCACACACCAGACACACACACACACACATGCACACTGTTAATACGCAGATAATCTACTTTTGTTTTAGCCAGCTTTCCTATGTGAAGTCATAAAAAAGGCCTTTTACTAGTATTCTAATTTATTTATCCATTGGCTAAAAAAATAGACACTAGTTAGTAATAAAATTAGTGGATGTATATGTTTCTAAGATGTATAACTATATGGCTTTGAATATCATATTTAATTTCTTTGTGTCTGAGTTTCCCATTTCACTAAAAGAGAAAGACTGCATAATTATGCATAACTGCTTTGGTTTGGAGTTTAAATGTCTCTCAAAGCTCCATATGTCAAAAGCTTGGATACCATCCTGTGACTCTATCTGGGAGGTGGAGTAACCTTTAGGAGGCGAGGTCCAGTGGAAGGAAGTTAGATGGCTGGCACATGCCCTTGCCGGGGGCACTGAGACCTGAGCCCTTGCTGTCTTACTCTCATTTTTGGAAGTCATGAAGTGCAAACATCTCCACCATCTGCTTTTGCCATGATATATTGTGTAACCACAAGCCCAAAATAGCATTGCCAACTGATTCTGGCCTGAAACTTCTGAACCTGTAAGCCAATACAAACCTTTCTTCCTTAAAAGTTATTTATCTCAGATATTTTTTCACAGCAATGCAAAACTAACTAACACAATAACCTGTATGAGGAAAAATAAATAAATGAACAGTGAAGTACTGGTAGATAGACTTTTGAGGTTTTTTTTCTTTTTTCTTTTTTTTTTTTTTTTTTTTTTTTTTTTTTTTTTTTTTGTACCAGAATCAACTCACAACCTTGTGCTTGCCAGGAACTTTAAGAGGTTTTTATTATCTTCATCACCATTTTAATAATCACTGGACCATTATTATTATCAGCATAATCATTGTTATTAGATTCTGAAGTTCTGTTACGTTGAATTATATTAACCTTTTACCTGAAGGCAGTATATTCAGTACAGGGAGGTACATAAATTTCCGCTTTGTATTTAGACTTTTTTTCCCCCAAACACAGGGGATTGACCTTAGGGCTTTCATACTGAGCTATAAGTACCTCACTACTTTTTCAGCCTTTCAAAAATTTTGAGACAAAAGTCCTAATTTGCACAGTCTGGGTTTGAGTTTGTAGTCTGTTTGCCTCAACTTCTAGAGTACTGGGGTGCAGATGTGAGATATCATATTCCTGGCTGTGTTTGGGCATTTAACTGTTCATAACAGCTTTGAAGGGCTGAACTCAACATTGAAATAAATTAATTTTCATATTGTTTCTCCTGATAATATAAAATGAAGCTTTGTACCTTTCTGGCTCACTGGAACACTGCTATTTGTTGTCATAATATAGATAGAAACAGACCTTATAGAAACCTGTTTGTATTTACAAATCCAAACTTCATGCTCTGAGTCCTAACAATTTCACTGCTGGCCATTTACCATACAGAGATGTGTCTGATACACACCAATAGCATGTATGAAAATAAACATTGCAGCAGTATTCACAATAACTTCCAAAGAAAATCTAAGTATAATTTCTTCATAATTAGAATGGTTTCCTACTTTGGTCACACACTGTAGCACTCACAGCAATAAAAAAGGCATGAATGTCCGATACATGCAGCAACATGAATGATTTCAAATATAATACTGAACTGTGAAAAGGCCGCATCTAAAAATACAGAGTGAACAAATTGAATATGAATACTTGAAAAGTACATAAAACACACACACATACATATAAAACATATATATATATATGTATATATATAACTTTTGGGGAAAATAATTAAGAGTTTTTATGATGTAAACAACCTGTGTGTGCATGAAAAATTCAATCATTAGACTATATGTTAAATTAATATACTCAGTGCTCTTTGTGTATAGTTCATTATTTGGAAAAAGAGAGGAAGAGATAAAAGGGAGGACAGACAGAAAAAAAAGATGCCGTTTTTAGTATAAAGTTCCTATTTGCTGCTCTTTTCTCTCATTTCAACTTCCTGTTTTCCAAGTTATCGATGTTTCTAGAATTCTATGTTTGTGAATTAGAGATTGAGTTTTCCAAATTAGGCTGAATTAATCTAATTAGGATCGCTTTATCTGACATCCTTTTGAAAAAGAGTTGTATCTTTTATATATTTTTCATTCATTGCCAAAAACTGAGCTGTATATATATGCTATTTACTTTATATGAGGTAAAATTTGCCAGAAACAAAACCATTTGAAACTGTCATACATTGTTTTAACATGCACTGTATATCCTGCCTTCTTAGAATTTTTTTTTTTAAGCTAACTTAGATTTACTTTCAGGTAAATGCACTTTCTGGATATCAAGGAATTTCACTGGCATAAATACAGATACTAGTCCCCCTTAAATCTTAGCTATCTGGTTGTATTAATCTATGTTGAAGCTGTTTTGCTTGTCCTTGTATTTCTTTTATGAGAGTGGAATTCAGATTTTTAAGATAATTTTATCAGCAGACAAATTTCCTGTTAGTTATAGCTTTTAAAATTTCCTTTCACTGAATCCCTTATATTCTCTGGCTCAGCAGTTTAACCTCCACTCTGTTACTTTCATTGTTTACACATCTGTCAGAAGATGGATATGACTGAGATTCTGGTTGCACGAATCAAAGAGAAATGTTCTGAATCCAAACTAGACTGCATACCTGCATTTTCAGGTTTAGTTTAAGTCTCAAATGAATACATAAGGTGACATTGTTAAGAAGAAAAGAGGCTGCAGTGTGCCCTGGAGAATCTCTCTTCTTTTAGAGTAATTTTAATAAAACACAACTTTATGGAATTTTTTAGTTCTCTGTATATGTTCACTCTATTTCCTCAGAACATGTCTGTTTATTTGCAAGAGTTGGGTCTTGATTTAGAGAGGACCATGGAATTACTGTCTATCACTGATAATCAGGGTTTTTTTTTCTCCACACCTGATATTTTCATAAATTCTTTGGTTTTATATCTTTGCTCAGTTTTGTGTTCTGGATTGTTTGACAATTATCTGAAACTTAGGCACTCAGGAGCCTAAGGTGTTACCTTTTGCTGAGTAGTAAAGACTCAGGTTTTCCTGCTCAGACGCCTTTGCATTTATCCTTAACCCCATCCAACCTTGTGTTCCCTCCCTTGTCTGTTGTGCTCTTTCATCTTCTTCCAACACCAGACCTTAGTTTATTAGAAATGTTCTGTTCGTATGGGCAGAGAATCTAAAATGCCTGTAAGGAGATATTTTTCCTTGACAAGGACCGTAGCTACAATCCGATCTTACAAGATGATGACGGCCCATCTTTTAAGTGATATGGCAGAGTTCTGCAGTTCACGGCTGAAGAGACCCTTGAGGGAGATACTATCTGCTATTGTACCTTTTGGTAGCTTCCTCCCACACCCTTAGCGATCTCTTTGGGACTCTTTCTTTATCACTAGCAAAAGGCTCCTCTTTCCAGAATGTAACTGTAAACAAACTACAAGCAACGTGACTAATTTCTTGTAGCCCATGGACACAATGAAATTTTTGAAGAAACTTTAGTTCTTAGTAAAATTCTGAAGTATTTCTAGTACTGGTATTATATCAGATTGATACTTTCTTAAAATCATGATGGATATTTTAGGAACCAAAAGTGTTTTTTTTTTTTTTTTTTTCACTTTGTTCTTAACAGAATCAATGGACTTATATTATCCTGGAAAAAAAAGCATCCTGAATATAAGCTTCTTAAATTGCTTACCATTTGATAGTGCAGTTTTATTGTTCACTTTGAGGAACTGAAAATCTTTTGAAATTTCAGAAAGATATATACATTATCAATATATGTACTTTTTATCTTATATTTTTATATGATAACATTTGACTGCCATTAAAACAGGATCAAAGTGATATTACAGCATTGGGTCTCTATAAGGGAACGTGGTCAATGTAAATACTAAGAGCTGGGGTCCATCATAGGGAGCTGCCCGCTGGGAGCAGAGATAACTGTCACAGTAGTTGTGAACTGACCTGGACCATAGTAATTGTTCAGTGTCCTAGAAACTAGCCAGAGAGTGACCTCTGCTGGACCACCTACATATCCCTGTGCTGGGAGGTGTTCCAGAATGTTCTGAACCTGGAACAAAAGTTCCTTCCTGTTTTGGTCTTTCAGAATCACTCCAGCTCCCTCTATTGACCAGTTCTGGTAAGTGCCAGCTGGCAAGGAGAAATGTTACCCCTGCTTCAACTCCACACACTAAGTGATAAGAAATGTGGATTGGAAACCAAGAGGAATAAATTGGGAACACCACATGTGTGGGTGCACACATGCAATTTATGTAAGTCTTACATTTCAAATAAGTCAAATATTCAACTTATTGGTGATTATTTTAGAAAGCACAGAGCTGTTTCCTAGAGTGCTTATAAACTCAAAACTACAAAGTACAATTTATATAGAAACAGAATATTGTTATTTTTATTACACATTAGTAATAGGGCCTAATATTTCAAAATGTGGCCATTGTTTTCTTTTTCAATTTTTTATTTTTATGTTACAAAAACTATACTCTTCAGTTTTTTCTGCTATAGTGGTATATGAAAAAGAAGAGAAAATAAGATATATAATATAGTGTGTCAGTAACACTCAAATTGGACCTGATTCTCCCGGTCCCCAACCTGTTGGCCTGCAGAGGCATTATTCTCAGCAGGTCCCTGGACAACTGGAGACCCCCAAAGATTTACACTGGACACTTAAAGGACTTTTCCCACTGAGGTGCAAGACTGCTAGAGAGCTCTGCCCACAGATATTTATTAAAATCTTCCCACCTAATGTCCCTTGCCTTCTTTCAATTCCTATAAAAAAAAATCCCACTTCTCTATGCTCCCTACAGATGGCCTTTTCACTCTCCGTCTGCCTGCACCCAGGCACAATAAATTCCACGCCGTGTTGCCTTTTCACAAGCCTGATGGTCTTGGCTGGTCGCTGTCTCTCGTGTTCCTTACAGTGTTGTATAAAACAAGGGGCTCAATTTTATTTTAAGAGTGGTTAAAATTCATTCTCCCAGTCAAGTAAGAAGTGTTAAAGTTTGATGTGCAAACTCTATTTGCTTGTTTTTAAAAGAAGAAATACTTTAAAATTCTTTTTATCCTTAGATGGAGGCATAAAGCATGTCACATGTAGAGCTTTCCTATTTTACAGATGAAGTTTGGGAATTAAATGTTATAGGTTATATATGAATGTCCTCCCAAAGCCTCAGTAGTTCAGAAGTGGTACTTGCAAAAGGTGACTGGGTTATGAATTTGCTACAATTGACTTGCTGGGAGGTGAAATCTGGTTAGAGGTTGGTTACTGGGCATGAACTGGAAAGGGAAATCTTCCTCCCCATCTCCTCCCTTCTCCGTATGCCTGAAAGCCATAATGATGTGAGCAACTTTCCTCCTCTGTGCCCCTCTGCTATCCTCTTTCTGCCTTGGGGCTGCCCAACCAGATATTATAAGAGTAACCAAAAATAAACCTCTTCAGTTTTTATCTTTGGGTATCATATATTGTGTCCCAAGGATGAGAAAGTGACTAAGACACTAGATTATATGAGAAATACCGCTATACTTGCTTATGACAAAATTCAGGCATGCAGGAATCTAGGTATATAAATATCTAGTCATGTGCACTCTTTTCTGAAGTCGTGTGATATACATGAAAGTCTTATATTAATTAGCTACTCTGTGCAATAAATCAATCTGAAATGTAGTAATGTACATCAATCAACATTTAGTTAGCACATATTTTGCAGGTGGGCAATTTAAAAGAGACTTACAAGTAGCTGTGCAGACCTGATTTTGACTTCATGCTGCCATTCATGTGTCTTTCTCTAGCTGGGTAAGCAGCTTTATAGATCTAGGCTATGTGTCTTCCCTCTGAGCCTCAACTGTGACAATTAAGTTGATTTGAAATCATTGTTCTGTCTAAAACATGTAGTTAGAAGTCCAACATCTTCTGTAAAATGTTGGCAGTTCTCCACTCCCCAATCTTTCAACCAAATAGAATGGATTCTCTTGGTCAGCTTCATAGGAAGACAAAAATTTGAAAAATGGATATGATATAGATGAAGTAACACATTACAGTTGAAAGGTACAATAGATGATATTGGTATATCCTTCTCCTATCTGTTTGGCCTACTCCAGTTATTATCTGAAGATGGCTCAAAGGAGATCCTAAGTCCAAAGTCAATTTTGCAGGTGAGTCTCCTCATGAGCGAAAAAAAAATTACTTGACAATTTATTTATTTATTTATTTATTTATTTATTTATATTTGGTACTGGGAATGGAACTCATGACCTCACACTTATGAGGAAGGTGCTGTGACTCTGAGCTATAAGCCCGGCTGACAATATTTGTTTTGCAGGAGAATGCCCATGGAAAAAGAATTACTTCCAATGGAAAGGCCTTTTGTAAGTGTTAATAATAATGGTACTGTAAAAGCAAATATAAAAGGGATGGGGATGTGGCTCAGTGGTAAAGCTAGGGCCTGATTTCGATTCCCCAGCACTACAAAAAAAAAAAAGTAAATATAAGCAGTAAAGGCTAGGAAAATGATAAGGTGTGTGTGTGTGTGTGTGTGTGTAAGACAGCAGTCATGATAAGGTTGGAATTGGCTCTTAGTGACTGTAAGAGTGATGGAGAAGAAATTGTTGAAGAATGACCATCCAAGTTTGTGGGCATAGAAAACTATTCCCCAGGTAACTGAAGAGCTAATGTAGGTATGATTGATACAACCAAAACTTAACCATTATTATAACCTCTAATTTGTTTCCTTCAAGACTTTCAATGTTGATGTATAGTTGTGGTGCTGCTGGAGATGAATCGTTTTCCTTGTACTCCCTTGCTGGCATGGATTTTACTTCATTTTTACCTGTGACTGAAGCATTGGTTTGGGTGGCATTCAGAGTGAGTGACCACTTCATCTTATAAGTTTATGAACTAGAATAAATGGTTTGGGGAAAGGGTAAATCCTTTAAAAAAACATTAATAGCCTTATGTTATCTTCACCATATTTTCCTCTGGGCTGCCTTTTAATTTTTTCTCGTATAATTATGGGAACAGCACATAATTCTGAAAAACTGAAGCTTACTGGATAGTATTATTTGAGAGCAAATAAAACTGAAAAAAAAGAAAAGTTCGAATTTGATTAAGAAGTGGAGGGCCTTAAGTGACACTTCAGTGCCTTGGGATGGAGTTTCAAAAAGTTGGCAAGGGAATTGAATCTCCCAGTGCACAGGCTTCTGACGGCAAGAATAAAGCTATTTTTATTCTCTAGGCAACAGCTTTCCCCTTCCAAATTTCCCAAGGCTCATACAATGAGAGCATCCATCCCAAAATGATTAATGCAAATTTAGTAATTGTGCACATGGATCATTTCTCTGTCACCTCTTTTACCCATAAAACGTGGCTTTCTCTCCATGCACACATTGCTCATGTTTTGTGCCATTCACCTGTTGCTGGGGGCATGGAACAAATTACCTCTTTGTGTGAGGCTTCAGGAAGAAGAAATTATCACATTTGTGGCTGGCACCCATTGCTAAACCAGGCATGTAATTATCTGAGTCAGAATGATTGTACTCACAAAGTCAGATTTATCTTGGATATCAGAAGGAGAGCATCTGAGGTCGGATCCACAGCTGGACACTTTCCCAAAGGGAGGATGGGTTGGAGGATATAGGCTTCTGTTAAAAAAGATAAATTTTTGGCAGAAAAGACAAATTTCAGTAGAAGCCAATGAGACCACAGGGGTTCTGGCTTTTGTAAAATTTTAAGTGAAGTGAGTGCAAGTGCAAGGTTTTGAGTTGAGAGCCCTGGGGAAGTTAATCACAAAAAGAAGTATTGTGTTGCCAGCCTCACAGTGTGGACTCCCCCAAAGCACTTCACACAAGAACCTCAAACTTAATCAACCAACAAGGCTCAGAGGAGGAAGCTAGAAAGCCCCTCAGGCTTGTGATATCACTTTCAAGTTTCCAGGAAGCACTGATGCCTGCCTAATAGGGCCTTTCTGGAAAGGACGAGCTCCTATTCAGGGGCACCAATCAAGCCTAAGCTGTGTTCAGTCAGAGCTTTCAATAGACAGTGCAAAGTAGAGTAGCCACAGTAAGGCATGAGCCTCCTCCTCAGAAGCCATTTGCTGTTAAACATCGCACTGCTCATTGGCACTCCCATTTACTAATCCGAGTGAAGAGATGTGCACCCCACACTCCACTGCCGCGGTATAACGAAGTGTCCAGAGAATCTCTCTTCTGCATCACAGGCTTTCAAGCTGACTCCCTGAGAGAAACATAATCTTTTAAGTGCTAATTAATTGCAATGTATTAAAAACAAATGAATTTGCTACTTGGAGAATGAGAAGAAGCATATACATATAGCAGATGGTTATTTGTATCACCTAATGGTGTTAGACACAGAGGGTCAGGTGACCCGATGCATCCCCCTTTCAAACACCTCACACTGGTGGTTTTTGAAAAGCAGCTGATTTGAAATCCCACCTTGACAGAAGCTTAGCAGTCTCTCACCTCTTCTTAAACTAGGATAAGTCTGGAAAAGAATAATAACGTGATCCAAGATGTAGCATAACAAAAACAGGAGGTTCCAGTTGATAGTACTGTAGGGAAAATTGTGTGAAGTACACAGAGATAGACAAAAATCAAAGATTGCTGAGCGTCATTTGGAGCATACCTTTCCTGGGGATCAAGTAGTCTTTCAGATCCTATACCTTGCCTCCTCTATGATTTGTGTAGTAATGCAAATAATTCTTGTCCACATAAATAAACATTAACTTTGTCTGGTATAAGACAGCTTATTATTGCCATGTGAATATTCATCAGATTTACATCTATTTGCAAGTTGATTGCAGCATTCTTGATTGCCTATGCGTGTTTGAATAGTTTGAATTTTCCTTGAACCAATTGTAATATCTTACTGGTTTCCTTGTTAGTTAATGAGCTAAATAAAATATTTGAGGCATATTCATTTTATATATCTCTGCAACTTGTTTTAAAATTTTAAAATGTAGTGGCATACATATTAATATCAATTTAAGGAAGTTTTTGCTTTGTTTTTGTATAATTTCAATATGATACATACTGTAAATCTCTTTAAAATTGACTTTAGGCTGACAAGGTGAGTTTTGAAATGCGGATTAGAATTATTGAGTAGCAAAGATACAGTCAGACTGTTTTTCCTTTTAGTCTTTCAGTAAGTTGGGTGCAGTATAGACAGGAAATGCTGTTAAACAAATCTATTTGTAAACATTGATGTAGCTTCACTGAACTGAATGCTGTCATAAAGCAAAAGAAAAACAAATGAATTTAAAAGATTACTGGATTATCTCTTTAGATTATGTCTACTTCATTACAGCATACTCATCTTCCAATAGCTACTTTTGACTAAAAACCAAGAAAAAGATGAATTCAGATAGTGCATTGTAGATCACACTTGTGAAGTCCACATCATACCAGAGTAGTCACTTGAATGAGATTTATGTTGGGGGCTTCAATTTATGAGTCATGAATCTCTAGGAATCTGGTTTTTTGAAAAGCATTTTCTCCTTTCTTTTTTAATAGTATTTTTCAAATATGATGTGTCTTAATAAATCAGAATGAATCCTCCAAGGAAAATTATAAATCCTTTTTTATTTTCCCCTCAAATTTAAATTTATCGAGACATAAGGAATGAGAAAGGGAACACATGATACACTGATATGAAAAAGTAGTAGGTTAGCTGTAACTTACATTCAAATATCTGAGTTCAACAGCCAGTGCAATCCTTCCCAGCAGAAACCTCCAAGCCCAGTCTTTACTGGCAGGCTTTCTATCAGCCTTCTGGTCTTCTGGGCACAGACTAGAATCTCCCATACAGAACAGCCTAAGGCGGTCCAACTTTACTCTTTCAGGTGACCCCACAGAACCTTTCCAAACTCTTCCCACAAGCCATTCCCAAAGGTTCTTGAAACACATGGTCAGGTATAGTCAGAGCAATGACCCCATTCTCTGGTACCAAATTCTCTTGGTTAATTTTCTTTAATTGCTGAGACAAAACAGCTGACACCCAAAATTAAAGAAGGGAAAGTTTACTTAGCTTACAGTTTGTGGAGGTTTCAGTCTATAATTAGCTGGCTCCAAGACAGAGTGGTGTGACAGAGGAACAGCCATTCATGGAGGCAGAAGACAGTAAGAGCAACAAGAGCCAAAATGGGAGGAGCATGAGTGAGCAAAGAATGGCTCTTTCTGTCCCTTATACTATATGTAGTCACACCCACCCTAGCACTCATACCCATAATCACGGTATTGGACCATGAATCAATCACAAATTCTAGAAGTCTGCCCCGATGACTGCATGAGACTTTGGAGGCACATTCAGACACAACCATAGCATTTGGCATTAGTTATTCCTTCTGGCTTGGTATTAATCTGTCACGAGAAAGAGAGAAAAGAACAGTAGAAAAATCAGTACTTAGAATTGTATCTGCACAAGAAATTTACAACTGGCCTGTTATCTATACACGGTTTCATTTTTCAATAGTAAACTTTCCTGGCCTAAAGAGCAGGACAGTTCACTCTGTGAGGCACATTACTAATTAAACTGCAGCATTCAAGACATCCCAAGTTACAACCTAACGTTAACTTACAATATTTTGCAACTTTAAAGTTTAACCCACACTGTACTTTAATGAAACTAAGCTGCTCATACTTCTAGTATATGT
>RJWM01027349.1:0-26962 GCA_004363535.1 Dasyprocta punctata
AGGCCCCCACACTCTTGCTGGGCGTCCCCACGGGAGCTGTCCACTTGGCTTGCATTGGGCACTGGTTGCTGGGGAGGTGCCTGTCCCGCAGAGGGACTCCTCGGAGGCTGCTGAGTGGCTTCCTGGAGTGCCACACACCTCAGAGTCAGTGAGGGGGCAAACGTGCGCGCTGGTGGCCTGCTGACCAGACGCCCTGGGTTGACTGTGACAGTCTGTGAGGAGAAAGCACAGCTAGGCAGTCGGGTGACAGGAGGTTTGTGTGTCTGTCTCCCTGTCCCCATGGGGCGGTTGTGTGGCAGTGTTGTTGGTACTGTGGCTAGAGAAGGTCCAGATGCATGGGCAGGGTCTTTCCTCCTTGCTCTGCGTTGTGGGGGGGCAGTCAACCAGAAGTACTTGCTGGACTTTGCCTCTTGTCTTAGTCAACTTGGTCCACCTCCCGTCTCCCAGCCCTCTGACCCACCAGCAGTCACTGGGACACCGGCCCCCTCGCTCCACAACTCCAAACTACCCCGGTGGTGTAAAGTGGCTCCTGCCCACCAGTGGAGGTCCCAGTAGTGAGCCAGCTTGCACTTCCAAAGGTCAAGGAGTTGCCCTTTTCCAAAGTGGGGGCATCACAGACACCACCAGTTGTCTTCTGCAATCTGCCCTTGAGCGGGAAGCGACCGTGTCAGGCCGATCTGGAGTCTGGTGGGACGCAGCTCACACTGCGAACAGCAAGGCACACAGGTGTCTGTTTGTCCTTTTTAAAGTCCTTCCCATCTTCGGAGTAGGCCTTCACCTGCCCGGCAAGGGCTCTGCCTCCAGCTGCAGCCAGCCCTAGAGCTTGGGCGTCCTCACCACGCCACCAGCCACCCGCGGGAACGCGGACGAGTTGGATAATAAATCTTTGCACTGGGGTCTCATCTGCAGAGTGCCTTGGGCTGTTTTGTGTTATTCTAGTCCGGGCAGCAGCGACTGTCGTTTGGCTTCTTTAAGGCACAGGTGTTTGAGCCCAGAGAGCCCTCAGGCACACTCCCCAGTCCTCTCAGCTTTCCTTAGAGACAGGGGCCCCTAAATTACGCAGCCTGGCCTTCACCTTGCAATTCTCCTGCCTCAGCCTCCTGAGTATCTCGGGTGACAGGTGTGCACTGCCATGCCAGGCCGGCTTCCTCTTTCCTTCCATTCACCACCCCCCCACACACCTTGATATTAGGAGCGGCCTCCCACTGAGCTGCGTCCCTCAGCACTTTTTTATTTCTTATCCTGAGACAGACTGGCTAAACTGTTAAATTGCCCAGGCTGGACTCCAACTGGTGATTCTCCTGCCTCAGCCTCCCAGAGTAGCTGGGATGACAGATATCAGGCACCATGCCAGGCAGGTACTTTAACCTCAATTCTGGGGAAGAGGAATTATTTTGCTTAGGGCTTTTTATGGGGACTTCAGTGGAGTCTGTTTGTGTAGTGGGGACTGAGCCATTGCTCTGCTGCTGACCTGCACACGCCGGCGTGAGCATTTCACTCTGTGTCCATTCTCTCTTCCTCCCCACCTTCCCTGAGTGGGCCACGGCTTCATTGATTGATCGACTTAGTGGTTTAAAGGCATGGTCCCCCGACTTTGGCCAGGCTAGCAGGAAGGTCCTGTGCTCAGGGGTTCCCCCTGCCTCACTGTCCCTAAACGCTGGGTAACAAATGCTGTCCCATTCCGAGCGCTACTTGGCTCTCCTTTTCCGAGGAGGCCGAGGGCTACAGTGGTGACCGGCGCACGAGGCCCCCACACCAGGCAGGGGAGGGCCCTACCCCGGCTGCGGCTGCCTTTGGGCCAGGGCCAGGGACTCTTCACAGAAAAGGGCGGACTGCACACAAACCCCTGAGGCCCTCCCCTTCTAACTCGGCCTCTGCTTGGCCCATCACGCGGCTCCTGGGAGATGAGAACCAAAAAATAAATTTTTAAAAAACCCTCAGAAGCACAGAGTGAAGTTTCTCTGGTGACAAGCAGGTCCTGGAGGAGACGCCCAGTCTGGACCCGAGAAGCTGCCGGGTCTCCCGCTCCGGCCCGGCCGCACCAACCCCCCCCAACCCCCAGCGGCCTCAGGCAGGGCCTGGACCTGGACGTCCGCCTGCGCGTGTGCCGTGCTGCGGTGTCACCTGCCAGGGGGCCGCTGAGAAGAGAACCCGTCCCGCATCCGCATCCCGCGGCAGCCGCAGGTGCACAGGAGCCTGGAGACCGCTGGTCTGCAGGGAGTGGAGCCGGGTGCCGGGAGGGCGGGGCGTGGACGGAGCGCAGCGACCACAGCGCCGCCCCAGCCCGGTGCGGGCTCCACGGTGACACCCTGACTGCCTCCCCTCAGACAGGAATCCCAGGCGCAAAGTCGCATTTCTGGGGTGAGGACGGAGCCCAGGGCTTTGCTGACAGCGGCCTGGCCCTGGTTGTTTTGTTCGGTTTAATTCGGGCGGTGGGGCCGGGTGTGCGGAGGGGGCTGCGGAGTGGACCCAGGGGCTCGCTGGGCTGAGCCACATCCCTGCTACCGGGGACGGAATTCAGGGCCTTTGCACTGAGCGCTTTGCTTTCTTTTGTTTGTTTGTTTTTTGCTTTTTGTCTTTTTGGGCTTTTTTTTTTTAAGTTTTGTGTAAGTTGCTAGGTTGCCCAGCCGGTTTCTTAAATCTTCCTACCTCGTTCTTTCTTAACGCTGGGCAGTGCGCGGGGCACAGACAGCACTTCTTATTGTGGTTCTAAGCCAGGACCGCGGAAGTAACCTCAGTTCACGGAGATGAGCGAAGTACCTGCCACCCGGGCAGCGTGTGCCCCGGGACGGCCCCTGCGGACGCCTGGGCTCCCGCCCTCTTGTGTGCTCTCTATCGTGATATACATTCCGATCGTCTCCCAAGGTGTATTTATGTATCAATTCTGTAAGTTTGGGTTCATAATCCAGAAGTGTCTATAAATTCTAATTTTAATATAAAGTATTGGAAAAATTGGTCAGTTTGTCCGTTACACACACATTACGCAGACGTGTCCTCCTGCAGCCCGCGTCGCCTGGACCCCGTGGGTCTTTCCGGACAGCGGAGGCCTGCAGAGGTGAAGACCCCGGTGGACAGCGAATCCGCACACTCAGGACACGCTGTGGGAGTGGGCCCTGCCCGCGGCCGGCCGCCTCAGCTCCCCTTCTGTCCTGGCTCGGCCTCCAGCTCCGTGCCGTTAGGAACTGCGCACGTCTGCCCCTTTGGGTCCAGCGACAGCCAGAGCCTGGTGCTGTGCTCAGTCCGGGAACCTAACAGCTGCCTCACTTTCAGGGGTAATGCCGCAGGCCGCTCGCTTCGGGGCTTTACCTTCACTTTCCTCCCTCCCCTCCGGGATCTTGAGACGCATCATGAAATTATTAACTTATGTTACTTATTTTTTCTAATATAGGCGTATGCAGCTGTACACTTTCCTCTTATAGCTGCTTTCATTGTGTTCCATAAGTTTGGGAATGCTGCGCTGCCATCGTCATTTGATTCTAGAAGCTTTTAAATGTGTTCACTGATTCCTTCTGCTACCCATTGGTTATTCAAGAGTGTGTCACATGGTTTCCACGTGTTTGCCTAGTGTCTAGGTTTCTCTTGGGACTGATTTCTAGTTTCATTCCACTGTGATACAATAGTACACAAGAAATTATTTCCATACTTCTGTATTTATTTAAGCTTACTATAGGTCCTATGATATGGTCTATTTCAGAGAAAATTCCATTTCCTACTGAGAAAAATGTGTACTCAGTTGTTGAATGGAACACTGTAGGCATTTGTTAAGTTCATTCGTTCATTGATGTGGTTAAACCCTGATAGTTATTTCTTTATTTTTTTGTCCGGCTGACCTGTCTATTTTTAAGTGAGATACTGAAGCTCTGCCGTGAGTGTCTTGGTTTCCTATCTATTTTTAAGTCCAGTAGCTTTTGTTTTATGAAATCAGATGTGCTATGTGCTGACATTTATGCTGACAATTGTTATCTCCTCCTGTTGAATTGTTTCCTTTTTCAGTGTGGAGTGACATTCTTTGTCTTTTATGGTCAGTTTTGACTTGAAATCTGCTTTATCTGGCAAGATGACAGCTACTCCTGCTTGCTTTCAGGCTGCTGTCGCATAGAGTGTTATTTCCCAACCTTTTCCTTTCAATCTATGTGTTTTTCTGTGAGTGAGATGTGTCTCTTGCAGGAAACTTTTAATTGAGTTTTGCTTTTGAATCCAACCTGCCAATCTATATCTTTTGATTGGGGCGCTAAGACCATTGACATTCAATGTTATTATCAAAAGGTATTTACCAAATCCTGTCATCACATTATTTATCCAATGATGATTCCTTTATTTTTTCCTTTTGTTTAACTGCTCTCCCAGTTAGATGGGTTCTTTCCTTTGGTTTCATTGGTGATGCCAGCCTTGCTATCTCTGTTTACAATATCCTAGAGTAATTTCCTGCAGTGCTGGTCTGGTGGTCATAAATTTCTTTGAATTATCTTTGTTGTAGAACATTTTTTATTTCTCTATCAGTATTGAAGGATAAATCTGCAGGACATAGAAATTTGGGTTGTCAGGTTTGTTTGTGTTTTGTTTTGTTTTGTTTTGGTTTTGGTTTGTTTGTTTAGGGCTTGAAAGATTTTGCTCTGAGTCCTCCTGGGCTTTAAAGTTTGTGTTGGGAAATCTTCTGTTATTCTGTTATTCAGGTTCACCTGATGTTTTTCTTTAACAGCTGTTAGTATTTTCTCTTTCTGCAGAATTTCTAGGATTTTGACTATGATATCTCATGGAGACAATATTTACTGCTTGTGGTTGTTTTGGGTTCTATATGCCTCATATACCTGCACCTTGAATTCTTTTTCTAGATTTGGAAATTTTTCTATAACTTTAGTGAGTAATTTTTTTTGCATCTTTGGTGTCATCTTCTAAGCTTCCCTTAGCTCATAATTCTTAGAGTTTGGGGGAGGCATCTAGCAGTTGCTGGCTCCAGCTTTCTTGTGGTGTCTTCTTTTTAGGTGATCACTGAGTGCATAATCCACTGTATCAACCTTGTCTTCAGGTCCCAACAGTCTTTACTCAGATTGGCTATTCCTGCAGCTCATACTTTGAACTGAATTTTTATATCCAGAATTTCTGCTAGATTTCTTTTCATAATTTCTAATTCATTACTAAAGTGATCGCTCACATCTTACATTGCCTTCTTTAATTCAATTAACTTTATTTTTATGTTCAGTTCATTGAATATTTTGTTAGCAAGAACCTTTATTAGTTTCTTTGCATCCTCTTTGAGCTCACTGAACATCTCATGCATCGGCTTGTTTCTCCTTTGATCTCTTTAAATAGTTTAATCATTTGTTTTTTTAATTCTTAGCTTGCAACTTCTTTTGCTTCAGTACCCAGGAGAGCAGATTTTGGGAAATTAAGAGCTTTTGAGGCTTCTTATTGCCTTTTCTGTTCATGTTCATATTGTTTTTGTCCTGAGGGTTGAAATCAGTTAGGTAAGAGACCTCTGTTGCTGCTGTGGAAGTCTCTATAGTGTCTGTCTCTGATGAGCCTTGGTGTCCATGCACCTATTCAACTCGACATATTAGGGTCAGTTCTGATCACTGCACTTCAAAAACAGAACAACTGCTGGCTGTATCAGTATTTACGGTATCAATTATATATTAATCATATCATTTAATACTTGCTTTTTCAATTTCACACTTTTTTCAATAACCCAGGTAGACAGTAACAGAGTACCAGTGATAAGTAGGTTGGGATGTAAAGGATGAGGAAAGGAAAAATCAGAAGCAAACAGTTCAGAAATAAGGAAAAAAGAAAAAAAGAGACAATGAAAAAGAAAACAGGATTTAGTGGAATTATTTTTATATTTGGAATGGAGAGAGGTGGAGCGGGGTTTGAGAAATTCTCTTCAGGAGCAGGGAAAAGAAAGAAGAGGAAGGGAAGTAGAGGTGAAGATTTCAGGAAGCTGTAAGTCAGCCAGAGCCAATTAATATGCTGATAGAAAGCTGATGTTTGACCTCTTTCTCACACAACTTTTGGTGAGGGTTAACCTGACATGACCACGAAAGATACTGTACAACTGGAGCGATAATTAATGCTTATTGTCCATTTCACAGATAGAAACACCTCACACATATATGTTCTAAGGTGGGTAGAAAGGAAAGGCTAAACAAACACACAAAGAAATAATTCTAAGATACACTGTGCTTACAGTATTGGTGCCATGCAAAAAGAGGGGACAGGGAAGAGGCCTTGGAGAAGGTGTGAGGACAATAAGTAAAGGAGGAAAAAAGGATTTAAATGGAGTGTGATGGCGCGGGCTGTGTCTGATTAATTACCAAACCCAGAAACGAATCTAGCTAACCCTATGAAGTGACGCTTGGTCTGGGAGAACCTGATGTTCTGAGCCAAGGAACTACAGAGATAGAGCATTAATTGTCACACACTCTTGCATTGTGTTGATAGCATTTGTGTAACAGAAATGAAGAGGGGAGAGTGGGGGGGATTTGAGAGGGGAAGTAAGCAAAAGAAAAGGAGGAGTGAGTTTCAATGAAATATTGCAGAGGGCACAGGAAGACCAAGACAAATCTATGGTGAAACCAAATGGCTAGTTTAGTTAACTACACAACAGCCCTTGGCATGGGGAACCTAGTCTGAGAGCTGCAGCCAGAATTTCTGAGCTCCTACAAGCACCCAGCAGCCCCCCTGCCTCCAGCCCTTTGCAAAGCAACACCAGATGAAAGGGGAAAAGGGAAAAAGTAAAACAGCCCACGCGCACACACACAGAGAAACACCCAAGGAGAGTGTCCTCCCGGTCTTACATTGCAGTCGGAATCTGCCCAACATGCTCCTGCACTCAGTTTGAAAATGGAGAGCCCTCGTCTTGTAGCAGGGCCAGAGCCCGCCCTCTGTGCTTGTGACTGGCAGGTTGGATGTGGCACCTGGGGCCTGAGCCAGCTCCCCTCCAGTGACTTCTCCTCTTGCCTGCCAATGAGTGAGGGGTTGGGGGCCCACATGGAGCCCTGGGGCCGCTTCTTCCCTCTGCATGTGGAGGGCTCACCTGTGCTCCTGTGGGCGGACGAGCTGGAGGTCTCTGCCCGTCTTACAATCGCAGACCATCAGTTGTATGGGGCGGAGGAGGGCACAGGACGGCTCAGGCTCCCCGGCTTCCGATGATCCCTGGAGGGGCTTCCTGGAGCTCTGTCCCCTTCCCTGGGTGAAAAGCCCTGCAGCTTCCTGAGTCTCATGGCTCTCAGGCTGAGTGCAGAGTGTGAAACTTGACCACGCTGTTCCTATCTGGCTTCTCACCTGCCCCAGATTCTGTCTGCACCCCACAAGGTCTTTCTGTGTAGCCCACAAATCCAGCGGCATTTAGGGCTCAGTGGAAGAGGGCCCGCCTCCTGGGATTCAGCGGTGTTTGGGGGACGATGAGCAGGAACTCACAGCTCAGCAACTTTTGGTGGGCGGGAGGGGGATCCTGCACGGGCACCGTGCTCGGGGCACTCTGAAAACTGGCAGTGGATGGGAGGCCACCTGGGCACAGAGCTTGGTGGGGTTTGGGGTGATGGGTGAGTACCTGCTCTGGCACTGCTCCGGTGACGCGGATTCCGCATGGCCTGGTTCCAGATCCCTAGCCAGTACCCTTCTCTGGCTCCTTTCTGACCAGAGACGGTCCTAGCTCGGTCATTGCCTCTAAGCGATTTTCCGGCTTGCACTGTTTTTCATGCCCTCATCTGAGAAGACCCTTCCCGAATAGCTTACTTGCTGGGCTCCAGCTCCCAGAGGGAGAGAGTTAGGGCAGGAGGGCACCGGATACTGACTGCTAGGCTGGCACCATTTTCCCAGGATGGTGCGTTCACTGCACCCAGGCTGTAAGCAGTGCTGAATGAAGAGGGGGTGCTGTAGTCAAGGTTTGCAAGGAAAACAAGATAATACAGGACACGTAATTTATAGTATTATTTTACAGTGGTCCCCCAAAGAGTCAAATACAAAAGAAAGATTGCAGGAAATCTGTCCAACACTGAGACCCAAAGAATCCAGCTGAGGGCCTGGATCCCACAGCAGCATCCTGCATGAGTCCAGCTGAAGACCTAGAGCCCATGACAGTGCCCTGCATGAATCCAGCTGGAGGCCTGGAGTCCACGACAATGGCTCATGCAAATCTGTTTCATGGATCTGTGTTGGGAAGGCCCAGAGGTCAGCGGTGGAAGCTAGAAAGTCTGTGCCCGCAGGATGAAGGACCTGTGCCAGTAGACTGAGGGTTCTGCACTGGGGCCAGGAAGCAATGCTCAAAGAAAGGACCAGAGCTCTCCCAAAAAGTACCACAGCCATCCTCAGTGAGCTCCTCCAATGATGGAAACAACTGAGTTCATATCAGGAGGCCAGCATGACAAGCTTCTCCAGTAGACTGAACGGTACACATCTTCCCCTCCAAAGTCAGGAAGCAATGCTCAAAGTAAGGACCAGAGCTCCCCCAAAGTGAACCACAGCCCCCACAAAGTGAACCACAGCCATCCTCAGTGACAATGAGGTCCCGGGCTCCTCTGATGATGAGAACAGCCAAGTTCATATCAGGAAAGAAGCTCCTCCTGGAGAACTAACAGCACGAGGAGGACCAACAACACACCTCTTCCTCTCCAGTTCTTTTTATCTTGGCAACAGTTCTCGTACGGGCCATCCACACTCAGCACCACACTGATTCGGTTCAGCTGGTATTACAAGGTGACCATCAGTTACTAATCCACCACCGGTGGCCCTGATGCTTTTTCTAAACACCTTAAAACTAAAACTCATCGGGTGGGCTTCTCCTTCCTGTTGTCTCCCTTGTTTGGTTTTTTCATTCACCTCTGCCCCCATTTCCAAATACCTGCGGATCTTGTGGGCCTCTTCCGGGGGCCTCTAACCTGACGTGAGGCCTCCCGGCTTATACCTCCGGGGGCCTCTAACCTGACGTGAGGCCTCCCGGCTTATACTTCCGGGGGCCTCTAACCTGACGTGAGGCCTCCCGGCTTATACTTCCGGGGGCCTCTAACCTGACGTGAGGTCTCCCGGCTTATGCTTCCAGGGGCCTCTAACCTGACGTGAGGTCTCCCGGCTTACACTTCTTTAAAAACTGAAATCACATCACATATCTCCTCTGGCCACAATGCAATAAAAGTAGAAATCAGCAACAAGAAAATCTTTGGAAACTATAGAAACACATGGAAATTAAACACCATATTCCTGAGCAATCACTGAATTGATGAAGAGATTTAGAAGGAAATTTTTAAATTTCCTAAAACAAATAACAACGGGAATACAATACACCAAAACCTATGGGATACAGCCAAAGCAGTATTAGGAGGAAAACAGCAATCAGAAGATTGCTTTCATCCAAAGAGCAGGAAAGGGCTGAGAGTATAGCTCGGCGATACAGTGCTTGCTTAGTATCTTTGTTACCGCCTTCGTTGCTGACCCACAATATGAATACCCACAAGTTCAAGAGGGAAAGGTGTATTTTGCTTCGCAGTTTGTAGAGGTTTCAGTCTGCAGTTGGCTGGCTCCAAGGCAGGGCAGCACAGCGGAAGGGCCCGGCAGAGGAGAAGAGCTCATGGCTTGGCAGGCAGAAAGCAAGAAAGAGAAGGATCAATGGAGAAGCCTTTCCAAAGCCAGTTCCACAGTTTCCAAAGGCTTCCGAACCACATGGTAAGGAAACCACATCAATGACCCCACTTCTGTGCTATCAGGATCTGTCTTAGCCACTTTTCTCATCACTGAGACACACTACCCAACACTCACAAAGGAGAAAGGAGAAAGGCTTACTTTGGCTCAAAGTTTATAGAGGTTTCAGTCCACAGTTAGGTGGTTCCGAGGCAGGGCAGCATGGCAGAGGAGGACTGCTCATGGAGTGGCCGACAGGAAGTAGAAAAAGAAAGAAGAAAGGAACTGAGAAGACACAACCTTTCCAGGCTACAGGCCTCAATGCCCCTCCTCTTCTGAACAGGTCCCATCCCTTAATCACAAGTCAGCTCTACATTCATCAGTGGACTAATCCATGGATGGGTATCACACCCCCATGAGCCAATCAACCCCAGAGCCTCAACTATAAATGCATGAAGCTTTCGAGGGACATTTAGATATAAAACATAATACTTGGCATGTGTGAATCCCTGGCTTCCACCCACAATACTGTAGGGAAAAAAAACAACAAAAATAAAAACAGGCTTCAAGTAAGCAACCTGTCATTGTTCCTCAAGGATGTAGAAAAAGAGGAACAAAGCAGAGTTTATGAGACAACTAAAAGTGGTAGGAAGTGGAATGTTCTAGGAAGAAAGACACATGAGGTTAGGTTAGAAGAGTGGCAGAGACCAGATCAAGAAGGACACTGTGGGTGATGTCAAGGAATCCTAATCGTGCTTTAGGGCAGTTTGGAGAAGGAAAAGGTTTTAGGGAGGGGCGTGGTCTCATTACTGGCAAAGGTGAGAAAATAGGTTTTAGGCAAAGGAAGAGAGGAGGCAAGGAAACTACCTAGGAACCTGTAGCCGGCTTCCGATAGAGAAATGACGCTGGCTTGGAAGAGGCTGGAGGAGCTGGCAAGGAAGGCTTGCTGCGAATGTGAGGCAGCGTGATGAGAATCACGGGACACAGAAAACGCTTGAGAAACGGGAGCTCTCACTGTGGCCCGATGGCGAGGACAGTGATGGCCATTCTCAGCTTCTGCTGGAAACAAAGAGCTGCCTGAAACTCATTTGGGTCCCACGAGTGGAGCTCACACCTCGGCCACTAAGAGGACCCGCCCTGTCCTTCCCACCAACCGGAGAAGTGGGTGGAGAACCGGGGAGGCCACTGCTCCCTCCCCGCTCCTCTCTGCGGCAAGCTCAGAAACCCGAGGTGTGCAGCATGTGCGTGCCCACACGCCAGCGTGTGATCAGGGGATCCGGGGGTACATTTCATTTCCCGAAGGCCACGGTGGGTCAGACGGACTTTTGGAGGTTAGATTTAATTTATTTACATGAAAAATGCTATGTCACTGGATGGGCCTGTTGGTGTGCCTCTCCTCCTCCTCTTCCTCTTTCTTCCTCTCTCACTCTCTCTCTCTCTCTCACCCCTCTCTCCATCTCTCCCAGCACCTCAGTAGCCCAGGCCCCCGACATCTATCTGTCCTTTGGTCACCCATCACCTCATTGATCTCCCTGCTCCTCTCACCTTTCTGTCACCCATTCTCCTTCTAGATCCTTCCAAACCCTTCAGTGACAACCAAACACACAACAATCCTAAGCTGCACGGCCCAGCCTGCTTCTGCCCTCATCTGGCACTCATCTCTACACTCACAGGACTCAGCCACCCTTGTTGGGGACATCCAAACTTGTCCTTGTCCTGCCTTTGAGCCAGATTGGAACTCTGAATCTCCCTGCTCTTTTCTGGTCACAGCTGCAAGCTGTGGGCTAACGAGTACTGTGGTGCTCACAGGGCAAGATAAGACCTCCTGAAGATGATAAGGCACCTAGGGAAACTACAGTTTCCTTATTGCCTCCCCTCCGATGTCATCCTTGTCCTTGCCAGAATATTTTGATCTTCCGAGCAACTGTAGTTGTCATTACTGTTCCAAGAAACACCCACTGCCCTTCACCATTTGTCTTTGGCTCAGATGTAGTGAATTAGCTTCAAGGGTCTGGATGCCCCATGGCCCTTTGTTCCCCACAAACAACTGGTCATCACAGACCCCTGCCTGCACCCCTATTTTGTCTCTTGCTCTTTCTTCCTGTCCCATGCACCATAATATGCAGCAGGAGACAGGATTCACTTCAGGGGTCCCCAATAACTGGCACTGTGAAAAGGGTTGTTAGTACACTCCGGTGCCTTTTGGCTCCTGGAACTCTTGGCTGGTCCCTCCCCAGTTCCTCTCCCTGACACCTGCTCTGCCTAGAACACGCTGCCCGCACCTCACCTGTGAAAATTAACCCCTAACCTTCCCACGGCTGCCTCCCCTTTCCGGTCTTGGCTCAGATGCTGCCTGCCCCGATCAGCCTCCATAACTGATTAAAGTTCATTGCCTTTGAGGAAGGAACCTCAATTTGTAATTACATGTTTCTTGTTCCCTTCTCCCATTAGACTGTTGTATTAGTCACCTTGCCATGGATGAGACAAAATACACGTCTTACACAACTTAAAAGAGGAGAGGTTGGTTTTGGCTCAGACGGTTCAGTCCATGGTCATCTGGTTCCAAGGCAGAAACGTCACTGCAGGAGGCCACGGCGGAGGAAAGCAGAGAGCGAGGGAAGAATCGGGAAAAAGAGAAAGAGAGGTGCTCTTTGAAGGCATGCCCCCCCCCAATCTATTTCCTGAAACTGGGCATCCAATCCTAACAGTCTATTCAGTCATCAATACCAAAATATTGATTCATTGATGGAGTTAGGGTCCTCATGAGCCACTTGCCTCCCTAGGCCCCATCTCTGAACATTGCTGCATGGAGAATCAAGTCACCAATACATGAGTCTTCAGGGGGATGATTCATATTTAAACCCTGACACTGTATCCTCTACTAAACCTTCACTGCTTCCCCCAATGGACTGTGACCCAGCTCAGAGACTGTTAGGAATTGAACATTTCAGTGTGGCCAAAATTCGTATGTTGAAGCCCTGACCCCAAGGTGGTGGTATTTATAAGTGAGGCCTCTAAGGAAGTAATTAAAGTTATCTGAGGCCAGGAGGATGAGGCCCTGATCTGACAAATTAAGTGTCCTTAGAAGAAGAGACGCTTTGTGAGAGAGGGCCCACCTGCCATGCCCATGCACCAAGGAAGAGCCACACGAGGATGTCGGAAGAAGGCCAGAAGGGGTCCCCCACCCCGAACCAAGCCTACAGATCTCGACCTGGGACTTCCAGCCTCCAGAACTGTGAGAAAGTCAATATCTGTCATTTGTGCTGTCCACGCAGCTGTGGCAGACTGAGTCACAGGTCCCTGTTTTGCGTCTCACCCTCCCACTGCGGCTGCAGCAGGACTCTGGTCAGCACGGAGTGAATGAATGAGTGACTCTTCCCACTCACCATGCCACTCAAAGTATCGAAAAAGTGGTGAAAGCAGTGGGGTCTGGACTCGAGACGCGGGTCCCCATCCCAGTCCTACCCTCAATTCGTGTCCAGTGCCGTGTCCCTTCCTCTCCCTGGGCCGCAGTTACCCAATCAGTAAAACAGTACAAGTCCATCTGCTGACCTGTGAAGTAAAATGACCTGATAAAAGTGCCCGCCCTCTCTGGGGACACTGACGGTGACCTGGGCGCCATACCTTTTCCTCTTCCCATTTCACCTTCGCACCGGCCCACAGACCCATCTGTCACCGTGTCGTCCTTGAGGAGCACTGTGGCAGGGCGGTGGGGACACCAGACAGGGCTGAAGAAGGATGACACAAAGACACCGCCTCTATCCTTCGGTCATGACTTCTCAGCTCGAGGGGACTGAAATGTTCTGCTTTTAGAAAATAAAGGCGACACCGCAAAGGCCCTTACAGAGAGAAATGGGAATCTGACCATCCATGCCAGTCCCTAAAGTGACTTGGAAATGGATTGGTGCATGAAAAGCCCAAGTCCCGAACCACGTAAAGAGTGCAGGTGGAAGAGGTTTTAATGGTTTCAGTTTCTGGCATGCACTGCGCACAGGAGAGGAACCCAGAGGTAACTGAACAGCAGCCTCAGAGGCGCATTCTGAGGGGTCTGGAGTTCGAGCCGCAGCTCCACTTCCTCCAGAACTGTCAGGCATACGCAGTCCTCGCCCCGGTGCACAGCCTCGCCCAAGCCGGGCTGAGCGGGCCCCCAGCATTGCACAGACCCATCCAAGGCCCCCATCCTCAGGCCCTCAGAAGTCATCGACAATCTAGCACCTACGTCACAAAGGGGAAAACGGGTCTTGAGAGGGACGGGGCTCTTGCCAGCCTCACAGTGGCTTCGTGGTGGAGCCACAGTGGAGCCCAAGGCTCCGGAGGGCTGAGCCGATGTTGGAAGGGCTGATTTTGGAGGCCGCCACCCCAGGAGAAACCCTCTTGCCTGCTGAGCAGTGGCTGTAAGTTGAGAGTCTACAGCCCTACCCCAGCCCCAACAAATTTGCTTTTTGCTGATGATGGCTGGGAAAAGCCCCGTCCTAACACTCTTCCAAAGGTTTCTTTCCAGCAGCTTCTTTCCAAAGCATGTGAAGATGGTCTCAAGGTGCTTCTTGACCTGGAGAGGAGAGCAAAGCCTGACTCATCTGCGAAACATCTCCACTCCATTCCACTGATCATGTTGCTTGAGCTGGAAGGACTTCTACCAGTGAGACATGGTCTAAGATTAGAATCAAGCCATGGAATCTCAATTGCCGGTTACGGAGCACAGCCTGCTCCTGGGAGCCAGGAATAGCCCCATGGAATAGCACCAGACAGGCGAATAGAGGGTATTTCACAAACCACACCAAGTGTTTCTGTTGATTCAGGGCAGGAACTGAAAGAGTGGGGCCAGCATTTAAATCAAAACCGGGCTGAAGTTCGGAGTCTGGCAAGTACTGACTGTGACTTTTGGCAAGCTATTCCTCCCCCTTCAGTTTCCACATCTGCAGAAACAAAGTTAACGATGCTACCCAGAAAAGTAGCTGGGTTTAGAGAGTTTGAAGCTTCTACCACAGGACACGTCAGGAGGAGCAATTAGGGAAAGGAAGAGTATCTTTTAAGAAAAAAAGACAACAAAATCACAAATTCGAAATTGCACGTGGGACATTCTATGGAGCCCATGTCAGGGAGGGGCCCTGAGAACTGGGACCCAGACCTGCCGTTCACCAGCAAGATTATTTCAGTAAATCTTGACACATGGGAAGCTCTGGTGAATGTTAGCACTGGGAAGGAGATGACGGAGGCAGAGCTGCACGGCTGGAGTAAAAGCTGTAATTCCCCGGGAAGAGGACACGTGGGTTCGCTGGTCTGCACTAGCAGAGATACCGACAGAGCAGGGAGCTCAGAGGGACAAGAAAGACCTTCTTCAGCTGCTGAGGTCTGTCCTCAGAGTCACATGGAACTCTCAGCACGTCACAGCCTCTCCCGGAGCCACGTCCTGCCTGGTTGAACGCCGAGGGGCGTTGCACAATCTCTGCCCCTTTCCCTTCCTAGAGCCCCGCCTCCCCGCCAAGGCTCTGCACGCACACACGCGGGTGAGGCAAGGTTAGGAGAGCCGGGGATGCTCCTGTCCCTCCAGCTTCTGGCGGGGGCGCTCCTGGGAGGAATGAAGGCTTCTTCAGAGCAAACCGTGGCGCCCACGAGAGCGGCCTTGGACCCTGAGAGGCACAGAGAAAGCGGGATTTGCGGTGGTTTTCCTGGAGACAGAGAGCTAGGACGCCAGCTTAAAAACCCTGACCAGGTGGGCTCTGGTGCCCACTCAGTCACCTTCGGGTGTGAGCTCGGCCAGATGCCTTTCCCACACAGTCGCAATTGTTTAACGTCCAGGATTAGTGAGAAAATACAGAGAAAACGAGTGGAAGAATGCCTGTCCCTTAGCCATTAAAGTCACCAGACTGGGGGGCCATCGCCATTCCTGTCACGGGGTGATACCAGGAAGGCTCCTGACCCCGTCCCAACACTCTGCCGGGGCCTCCTCCTCTCCGAGTCCCTCCTCCGCCACGGCTTCGGCTGCAGGGGGAGGCCGGGCCCTGGGAAGGGGGTGGGGCCTCGTTCCAGCCTGGCCAGGGCTCTGCAGAAGCCACCGCGCTGGGCTCGCACCTTCCCGCTGCCCGCTCCCGCCCAGGCCTCCGTGCCACCCCGGGCACTCCCTTTCTGAAGCAGTCATGCCTGTGACCAAGAATGCTGGGGGCCACCAGGAAGCTGCCACCCTCGCACTGGACCTTCTGCCGTCTCCCCAAAGTACCAAGAAGCTACAGAACAAGGATTCCAGTTTCGTGGACGGCAGCACTCCAGAGTCCTCCGGTCTGGAGAAGACCAAGGGCATAACGTGAGTGCCGTTTTCTGTCTCGCAGCCCAGATGCCTGCACGTTGGCCAGAACCCGGAGGAGGCTGGGTCTGCTCCTCCACCCACTGTGCAGACGGGAAACCAAGAGGCCAGAGACGCAGTCGGAGGCAGCGTGAGACGACGGGACGAGGGGGCGGGAGAGGACGCAGAAAAGCCCCCAGGGATACACGTGGGGAAGCTAAGGCCCAGTCACCCCCAGGCCGAACACCGGGCCCTGAGGGTGGGAGCTAGAATCCAGGGCTGGCTCCGGAGTCAGTGTCTGTTCCTGGTCACTCGTGGAGCCGGGCAGGAGGGAGTGGCAGCCCAGGCTTCGTGCGGGAAGCTGGGACGCTGCCTCCTCCAGCAGCGAGCAGGTCTCTCCCTCCGCTGAGAATTGCAGTGTGACAGCGACAAGCACAGTATGCGGGGGGCTCCGATTTCCCCCACTTCCAGAGTGGGGGCACTGAGAGAATATCCATCAGCTTTCCGAACATGACAAAGGAGGAGGTCTGGCAACAGGGGTCCAGCTCCCCTCCCCCACAGCTGCCCCCACTGATAAACCGGTCCATGTGGTCCACCAAGGGAAAAGAGGTGCTGGGCGCGAAGGTGGAGAGGCCCTGCTGCTTTAAGAAGAAAGTCTGGACTCCACCATTGTAGTAGCAAGAGCACTGGACCGGGAGTCAGAAGGTCCTTGCGCTCCTCCTCCGCTGTAAGTCTCCGTCGGAGGAAGTCAAGGCTGACATCCATGGAAACTAAATACCGAAGAGGGGCAGAGAGGGACACCCGCTCCATAGCCACCCCGGGACCATCCCTGGGGGGACGCGGTGGCAGCACTGGCCCGGTCACTTGCTCCAGGGCTGGTCCTGGGGTTGCCGGTCATTAGTGATCTTGAGGGCCATCTGTCGCCTGGGGCCATCTGCTGCACAGTGGGCTGTTTCTCAGTCAGAGGCCTTGGGGAACCAACTGGCTCTGGCGTCCTAAACAGATTTTAAGAGCAGTTTCAGCTTCTGAAGGATCAAAGTCTTGGGAGCGAGAGCCAGAGGGGACCTGTAGCTTAGTGGCTGGGTCAGTGTGATCCCTCTGTGGTCGGCCCCTGGGTTCGAATCCCCGCCAGCTGCTTGCTAGCTTGAGCAAGTGACAGAACTCCTCTGGGGCCATGGAATGAGAGTCGAGTCCTCCCGGAGTGGCCACGCAGGAGCTGGAACATAAAGCCCCAAGCGCAGTGCTGAACACCCCAGCTTCTCTGAGCACAGCGATGGGGAGCCACGGTCAAGGAAGGAGCTAGGGCTGGACCCGGGCCTCCTGGCTTCCAACCCAGAGCCTCGCATGGCTCTGTAAATTGACTGGATGGCTGGAAGCTAACGTCTGGTTTCCTAAATCCTTCAGTTAGAAATTTCCTAAGTGACCCATTCGCCTTTTCCCAGTTGCAAAACAAGCCCATCACCAGGGGCCGCAGGGTGCAGCGCACAGTCAGCGGTGTGGACACCCACAGTAAGCTGGACAGGCGCGCGACTTCCCACCCGCTTCTCCCTGACCGAGCTCTTTAACCCTTAGCAAGCCCCCGGGCAGGGCCTCAGCCAGCTGGGAAATTGAAGCGTTTGATGTAGGGATGGGGGGTTTGGGGTGGTTCTTTCCAAATATTACTCCTGACACTTGCAGAGGTTCAAAGTTGAGCACATTGACCAAGATGACCAGCTAGTTAAGTAGTGGCTCTGTCTTAACCCCTGGTTAGTCCAGTTCCAAAGAACAGGCTCCTTCCAGAACCCATCTGGGCTTTCAACCGTCTCCTAGCTAGAAGGTGCTTCCCGGTGATTCCCAAGCTTTCTGCAGTTGAGGTACAAACCCAGTGCTCACCTTGGGGCCGGGTACGAGGAGGTGTAGAAGTAGGCTTGTTTGTTTTATAATCCAGTGGCAGAGAGCACGTTTTCCCCTGATGCTTTCAAGACCTTGTCCTCTGGACCAGTCTTCACAGCGGTCTTCAAGAGTGGGCGTTTCTGTTTTGGTTTGGGGGTTGGGGACCTGCCAGTCCCCAGCCTTGGTGCCCTGGGCTGAGGGGAAAAAATTCTTCTGGAGCCCAATCCCCAAATGACCAGTGCCATCTGACCTGTTTATCCAGAAGTCACAGTGACTTCTGGTTCCAGCCTGCCCCTTCCCCTTTTCCCTGTTTCTGCCGCTAGTTTATGACCTCGGTCTAGCAGCTGCCTCAACTCTGAGCCTCAGTTTCCTCCATGATGAAATGGGGCCACCCCTTCACTGTCTGTCTGGGTCTTGGAAGGCAGCCCAGGAGCAGTGAGCAGGCAAACAGGACCTGACGTAGCCCTAGGTTCAAACCCTGGCTCCCAATTGTATCTTTGGACAACTCATGTTAAAAAAAAAAAAAAACTCTGTGCCTCAGTTTCCCCACCAGCGAAGTCCTGACAAGATTAAATAGATAATACACGTAAGGTGGATAGCACAGTGTCTCATCTAACAAGCACTGCAAGGGAACATATTGCACGAGAGCTGCTGAAACCGGAACAATTCTGGGCAAAGTGGGGTGGTCGGTCCCCCACAGGAGACCCAGATGGGCCAGATGGGGGTTCAGGGACTGAGAGATGACCAGCAGTCACTGCCCAGCTTACCCCGGGGCCGGACTGCTGCTGGCTGCTGGATCCTCTCAGGGCCCTGACGCGGCGTCCTCACCTCACCTCCTCTCCTTTAGGGGGTTCCAGACCCTGGTCCACCTGGTCAAAGGCAACATGGGCACAGGCATCCTGGGCCTCCCCCTGGCCGTGAAGAACGCAGGCATCCTGGTAAGACACACAGCTGCAGGTGGCGCCACTCAGACAGCACAGGGCGGGAGGGAGGAGGGGCTCTAACCCCAAGGACGGCCTGCAAGGAGCCCTCTTTCTGGGAGGCAACGCGGTCCAGTCCTGGCATCAGACTCCCCACCTGGGCAGGCCTGAGTCCTGGCCCTGCCACAGGCTCTTGTGGTCCTGACAGGTCACCCGGCCAGTCCCCAGGCCTCAGTTTCCTCCTCTGTGAAATGCAAGTGTCAGGTTACACTGTGCTCCAGTCATGCTCTGTAGATCCTGGGTCTCTTTGGGGAGCCCAACCGGGTTGATCAAAGGATACGTGGACAGGACCCTGGGTCCCCCCCAGAATCGCTTCCTGCCCTCTGCTGGAATTCCGCCTGAGATTCTATGTGCGTGAGGAGCCGTTACTGCTAAACATGCCTGGAGCCAGTTTGCTGAGAAGTCTTCTGTCCCCACTGCCAGCTGTGTGAACAAATCGCTGCTCTCATGAACCCGTTCTCTCTCCCGCCCTCCAGATGGGGCCGCTCAGCCTGCTGGCCATGGGCTTCGTCGCCTGCCACTGCATGCACATCCTGGTCCGGTGTGCCCGGCGCTTCTGCCGCAGGTGAGGAGCACGGTGCGCTGCGCCACCTCATGGGTCCCCAGGCTCGGGGTCCTCCCCGACACACCCTACACCTGGGAGGCCGAGGCGGGAGGATCACAGGTCTGAGTCCCAACCTGGGCAACTTAGAGATTTAATGAGATCCTGGCTCAAAAGAAAAAGGGGGTGGAGCTACAACTCAGCCTGAGTCCCTGAGTTCAATCCCCAATACAAAAAAAAAAAGTTTATTGTTAATTTTCTCCAATAAGGCCAGGAAAAGCAAACAGGATACAAACACCCTTGCCTCACCTACCTCTGAGAAATGTCCTGAGGGTCTGGGGGTTCGTGCAGCCCTAGAGATTGCCGTACCCGCGAGAGTGTTCATCGTTCCTCTCGCTGTGTACTAACAGCCTCGTGAGGTAGGTAAGGGAAACGAGGCACCGTGGGATGACTGCCAGGGGTCAGCGCGCTGTCCGCGCTAGGCCTGTGCCCGGGTGCCCTGCACGCCCCGCTGTGTCCGGCCTTGGTCTGGCCCTGCACATTGCAGTGTGTGACCTGCGTTTGCCGGTGTGCTCGCTCCTGCAGGCTTAACAAGCCCTTCATGGACTACGGGGAGACGGTGATGCACGCGCTGGAAGCCAGCCCCAGCACCTGGCTCCGGAACCACGCCACCTGGGGGAGGTATCCTGTTCCTGGCGCTCTGTCCCCAGGGGGTGGGAAGGACACGGCAGGGAAATGCTGCTGTCCCCACCCGGAAAGGGGGCACAGAATGTCAGACACCCCACAGGGAGGGGCTTGCCGGTCACCCCCTTTCCCTGTGGACCTCTGGGTACCTACACCCTCGCCTTAACTACGCAGCCTGTGTAGTACTCACACTTGACGGGTTGTTCCTGGGAGTACCGTGGGGAACGTGGGGAACGAGGTCCAGGGCTTGCGGCCACAGGACCCAATAATAACCGCCGGAATAAATGCAGCAGGGAGAGAAGGCGGGACTGGGGCCCCCTGGGAGAGAAGAGTCGGCAGGTGTTCTGCAGGAAGAAATCCCATAGGACGAGGCAGGATGGGGGTGCAGGCAGGGCCTGGGGGGCCGTTCTGGAGGAGGCTGCAGGGCAGTGGGGCGGCGGCGAGGTGAGCAGGACCGGGGCGCCTGCAGGCAGCGTCAGGGATGCGAAACAACCCGGAACCAGGCGCCCAACGGGGCTGCACCTCTGGCTGAGCCGCAGAGCACCGCAGGGTCCGTGTCCAGCAGATACAGTGGCCTCCTTCTGAAGGCTTCGTGCTTTCCTTGAACGTGACCAGGAAGCCCCGTAGAGTCCGGGGTAACCACATGTGCAGGGCTCGGAGCTCTGTCCAGCTTTGGCAGCGGCAAGAGGTGGCGAAGGGGTTCAACAGACCCGCGGGGGCTCCTGATGACTACGGTGGCTGTGACCAAGCTGGTGGCAATGGCGGTGGAGAACGCTGACTTGGCCCGGAACTGGACCCCAGGCTGAGAGCAGAGGGAAGCGTCCGGCCGGCCGGGAGGGCAGCGCCGAGGGCTTCTGTTTTGGACCTTCTGGGCGCGAGGCCGGAGGGCGACCGTGTGGTGCTGTGCAGGAGGCGCACACAGCCTCAAGCCCGTCTTCAGGCTGCCGCCCCAAAGCCGGGACAGAAGGGTCCTCTGAGAGGACGGCCAGTGAGGAGAGCGAGGAAGGACCGAGGCGCTGAGGACCTGCGGCCCGGCTGAGCTCCTCCTGCCTGAAGGTTCCCCGTTAGCTCTCGGGGACACCGGCGAGCAGACGCCTTCGTCCCCCGGTGCCTGAGACTAAACGACCCACCCCACCCGCCTGCCTGCTCTTTTCCAAGCCCCTCTCCCTGGCCAGTCTCCCCTGAGCTGCGACACCCAGGGCACCACGGTGCTCACGCGTGACGCAGCCTGAAGCCCACGCTCGCGGACAGGGTAAATTCAGCCTCTGAGCAGACCAAGTGGCGAGGGATGACCCCAGGTGACCTGGCCTCCTACTCATCATCACGTGGACGAGCAAGCTTGCCCTCCTCCATTTGGGAACCTTGTTCCTCTATTTATCTCCTCTTCTACAACTTCCTTGCGGTGGGATTTTCCTCTCAATGTTTAATTATATTCACATATCCCCATCTCAAAAATAATAAAATTAGCCAGGGATAGTGGTGCATGCCTGTAATCTTAGCACTCTAGGAGGCTGAGTCAGGAGGATTGCCCAGCCAGGGCAACTTAGCAAGACCCTGTCTCAAAAGAAAAAAATTTAAAAAGGAATGGGAATGTATCTTAGTGCAAAGGCCCTGGGGTCAATCTCCATTATGTAATAATAATAATAATTAATAATAATAAACCTTGCTAGGCCTTCCAGCATCCTAGCGCCATCATGCCATTTCTATTCAGTGTACGGCTGCCCGTGCAGTGGTTCCTGAGCAGGCGGCTGTGTCGGGCAGGGCTGCAGGCCGTGGTCCCCAGGAGGAGCGGACAGACACCGTGTGACCGTGCAGGAGAAGAGCCAGCCTCCGGCGGCCTCCCCACCCCTCCACCCGCCGCCGGGCGCACCGGCCTGCGTCATACCGAGGCTCTTTCCTCGGCGCCCAGAGCCCTTGTCTCAGTTGCCCCTGCCTTGAGAACGTGGGCCGAGTTGGGCGCCGTCCTGCCGGCTTCTCCCTGCGCCCTCTCCGCCCGCTCTGACCCGTGTGGCAGCGCAGGGGTCCCAGATTCTGTTAAACCCTGCTGCTCCCCTCTCCCCTCACGGTTCCCTGCGGCCCCGGCCCTCACACACTCGTCCCCCGGGCGTCTCCGGAATCAGCGCCAGCTCGGTGACTCGGTCTCTGCAGGCATGACGTCTTCCCTGTCCCCTAACTGACTCTGCCTCCCCGGTTTCCCGCTGCTTCTCATCCGGGTCGAGCCTGTACCTGTCCTTCGTCTTTGTCTCTGTCCGTCTCTGTCTCCCTGATCTCCTTTTCCTTCCCTACGGACTCACTCAGCACTGGTTTTCCCAAGAAGCCTCTCTGTCTGCCCATGATGTGGATAAAATGTCCTTTTCCCCGTGGCCCCGATGATAACGTCACAGCTAGCACCACAGTGCTCACTGGAATATCGCGGCCCCTCTCACCCACTAGGCTGTGACGCGCAGGCGGGAGGGCCGCGTGTCACTTGTCTGTGTGTCCTCTCCGCCTCACGGCACCTGCTGGGAAAGCCTTTGGAAAGTTAAGGACAGCTAAGAAAGCCCGAGCTCCCTGCCCTGGGCCAGAGGCCACCGCAGAGGGGAGGGCAATGCCTGCTGCAGGGCCCGGCGGGTCCGTCGGGGTCGGGGGCGGCTCCTGGGCCAGAGAAGAATTTTACCATTCACTGCGCTCGGAGCGTGAGGGAGCTAGAAAACCACTGTCTAAAAAGAGCTATTGTTACTTCGCTTCTTACGGCCCCTTTGTCACTCGCGGTGGGAAGACGGGGGTGCCAGTACAGGCCACCGAGTCCTGGGCACAGAGGGCGGTGGCAAGAAATGGAACTGAGAAGTCAGCGTCTCTCATCCCGGTTTCCCTCCTCCTCTCCTGCAGGCACATCGTGGGCTTCTTCCTCATCGTCACCCAGCTGGGCTTCTGCTGTGTGTACGTAGTGTTCCTGGCTGATAACCTGAAACAGGTACGCTCTCCTCGCGGCAGGCGGCGGCATGGAAAGAGGGCTCTGCTGCTGCTCGTGGACGCGTTTCTTCATCTGCATCCTGTGTCCTCCTCAACACAGCAAAGGGAGTTGGAGACGGGATGTATCGGAGCACCCAGACCCCACAGCGGAGGCTTCTGCACATTCCTGTGTGCGGTTAATTTCGCCACAGTGCCCTGAGCCCAGGGTCTTGGACTCGACCTCCAGGTTGACCCTAAAGTCCTGAGCTGGGACCCTTGGCCTCTGTGGTCCTCTTGTTTTCGAACTTAACCACGATTATGCTCCTAACATTGATATAGATTTGGGGCACACACACACGTGATGCCTAATCTCCCTGGGGGATCTTTATCTACCTTAGCAACTTAGCCAGTGACTTAGTGGTCACTCTCAGAAAGTTCTTCTGAAACCTAGCAGTTATCATGGAGCAATTAGAACAAAAGAATACAGGCAACAGCAGAAACCATCTTAATCCATATCCTACAAAAGAAAAAGTACTTTTTAGAGTACTTTTGACAGTAATATAAGAAACTTAGAAAGGTAAAAATGTTAGAAGGAAGAATGGTAAGGACACAGAATTGACCTGACGAGATGGGCCGTGTGCTCTACCACGGGCTCTTGTGCAGACACTGCCTTGCCAAGCCCAAGTCATGGGCCCAGTGACACGGACTGGACCCTCCGGAACTGTAAGGCAAAAAGAATCTCTCTCCTTGAAAAGCTGATTATCTAATCCTTATCATCATCACAACACAAAGCTGACCAGCATGACTGGTCACCACTGGGCAATGCCCTTCCATTTTTAAATGTCATTTTTAGTACTTTCATAATATTTTCATCACACAGGTCAACCATAACACAATCACTCTTCTACTGCTGGATATTTCATTTATTTCTTTTTGTTCTTCTACCACTATAATCTGATGTGGTGACACACGAGACTTCCACAAGTCTTTGTGCAGCCCTTTATTTCCTTTTTTTTCAGCTGTGTATTTTTTGTTGTTGTTTTTGATTATTTGTTTTGGGGATAGAACCCAGGGCCTCACACATGCCGGGCAAGTGCTCCACCTCTGAGCTCCCCGCCCCCATGCTAAGCTGTGAAATTACTGAATCAGAATTCAGTCGTTCCGAAGGCTTTGAAGTACCCACAGCTGTCTCCTCAGAGAGCAGCCTGACATCTGCAGACCTCTGCTGCCACCTGTGCCAGTCACTGGCTACGTTTATTTAACAGCTGTGTTTATTATCAAGGCAAGCACTGTCTTGAGGGGTTTATGGGCTCGGTGGGATATGTTCGGAAACCTAAAGATAAAACATCAGTATGATATTTTGGTGCCAGATCAACCCACCACTGACAGCACCCTGGGGTCAAGGAGCTGCCTCGTGCTACCTGCAGAGCTCACCGGTGCAGCTCCCCTCGGGGTGTTCATCTGAACTGGACATGGACAGCTAGCCGGGAGGGGAAGCGCTGGCTGCCCGGGCAGGGGAAGGGATGGACAGAAACACAGAGGCAAGGACGTATGGGGCTCATGCAGAGGAAGCCACAATTGCTTACAGAAGAAAGAGCCAGCTAAGAGAAAGGGAGGGCCTTGAGCCCAGCTGGGGCCGTGCATGGAGGCTCTGGGATGCCCGCTAACCACCCAGGTGTTTTTCCACTGTCATGAGGTGTTACAAGGGCGCAAGACTTACTGGTCTATGACGTGGAAAGGGGATTTCAAAATAAGTTGGTGCCATGATTGTCATTTGATGAGATAAAGAGTAGGTGCCGTCTGGGTTACGTGTGACATTGTACAGAAAACACGCAGATGAACAGGGTGCGAGGGGGCGCCCTGACTGTCCGTGTGCACTGACATTCACCATGCGTTTATAGTTGCTTATTGCTTAACTCTGGTTTCTGACTGTTCTGTTGCTTGCACGATTTTGTATCGCTTGGACCGATTTGGCCGTGCACATTCTACAGCTCCATTCGCTCCCCAGCGTCTCTGCCAGAGGGGCGTCAGGCTGTGCACTCACTCCAGGGCAGGGCGCTCTTGGTCCTTTCTTATTACAGTGAGGGCAGGATATTAATAGTCTAGTGGGTGGCACTCGGGAATGTGAAATGTCCTGTAGCCGGTGGCCCTATTCCTACAAGGAGGAGTTCTCTCGTTTAAAATGCTAGTATTGGGCCTGGTGTGATGGTGCGTGCCTGTAATTCCAATACTCAGGAGGCTGAGGCAGGAGGGTTGCCAACAATTCAAGGCCAGCCTAGGCCACATAGTGAGTTCAAGGCCAGCCTGAAATATATAGTGAGATCCTGTCACAGAAAAGCAAAAGCAAAATAAAACAAAAAATGCTGGTATTGATCCAATTAAAAGACATGAAAGGTTGGGGATGTAGCTCAGTGGTAGAAAACTTGCTTCAGTTCAGTCCCCAGCAATACAATGCAATCGATCAATCCATCAATTAGAAAAGGAGAGAGTAACTGGAGTCAGCTAAGAAACAATAAATGTTGAGTCTTTGTTAATAAGCCAAAGAAACAGATTCTGGAGGAATTCAATCAGAAAATGTGCTTAGTGGAAGGGTATTAGTAACTCATAAACTGACAGAAAATTAAAAGGCAATCCTCAGAAATGAACACGGTCACCAAAGCTATCAAGCATTCTCCCAAGGGGTCCACCACTACAGCAAGCTTCTACCCTTTTCCATTCCTGTCCTTTTGTTACTTGACTTGAGGTTTATATTCAGACCCTTGGCAGAGACTCTGGAAGCCCCAGCTTGAGCCAAAGGCTCTACCGTCCGGCTGTGATTTACGGTCCTCCTAGCTGCACTCAGCTGTGAGAGAATTCACGACCCAGAAGTCAGTGCCAAAAGCCAACAGACACCTGCTGTAAACCCAGTCGTTAAATTAATCGTCAGTAGATGTATTTTGGCGGCCTCAGGGTTGAAAATAAGAAGTTCCAACTTCAGCCTGACTCCCTCTTCCCGAGGGTCTGATGACGGCACCGCGCTGCTCCCCACGCGCCAGATCCGCTCCCTCTCTTGCGGTTCCCATCCCTCCCGCAGGTAATAGAAGCTGTCAATGGCACGACCAACAACTGCAGCAACAACGAGATGGTGACCCCCACACCCACCATGGACTCGCGGCTCTACATGCTGGCCTTCCTGCCCTTCCTGTCACTGCTGGTGCTCATCCGCAACCTCCGGGTCCTCACCATCTTCTCCCTGCTGGCCAACATCAGCATGCTGGTCAGCCTGGTCATCATCGCTCAGTACATCGCGCAGGTCAGTGAGTGCCCCACGGCAGACACCGCCGAGGCCGGGCCTTTATGTCGGGAATGGACCAAGGTCTGGGTGTCAGGGCTGCCCCACGGAAGGGTGAGCGTGCTGCTCCCGTCAGCCTAGTCCCACCTCCTAGTAAAACCCCTTCCCCGGGGACGGCACTGTGCTCTCTCACTCACCCGGATGTGGACGCATTCATGTTGCTTCCCTAAACTCCTGTTCTTATGCTAAATTCTGACTTTCAGAACTATTGCACTTGCTTTCTAAGAAAACATCTTGATCGGTAAACTTCAGACCATTCCCATCATGGCTGGCCAGCAGCGAAAGGCAGGAGAGAAGTAGCTTCTCATACCATAGTCTCATCTCCTCTGGGCTACAATTCCCAGCACCCAGAATTACCCCTCGGGAATACGGCAGGAAAAAAAGGCCCAATGTTTAGTGACAGAAGTGCAAACAGAATCTCAAAGACCATAAACAAATCTATTATGATGTTAATGATGTTTTATCTTTGGGTTATAGATACTAAATTTTCCCTTAATTTCGCCCCATCTTTTCTAATTTTTCTTTTATAGTAGAGAACACTACATACTACATAGGTATTTAAGCCCCAGAAAATCCTTGACATATCCAGTAACATTCAAAAACCACAATACAAAATAAAAGTTACATTGCCCAGGGAATCTAGTAAAAAATAATAAATTACTCAAACATTTTAGAAAAACTACAGATCAGTCTTATATGCCTTAGGACTTATTGATGGGTTCCACAAAATT
>RJWM01027350.1:0-26918 GCA_004363535.1 Dasyprocta punctata
TCGAGCCGCTGGTTCTCCTGGAGGTGCTTGTCATGCTGGCTTCGCCAATATGGACTCGGCCATTATCGTCGGAGGAGCTCGGGACCTCATCGGTGAGAGTGGCTGTGTTCACGTTGTGGGAGCCCTGCTCCTCACATTGTGCATCGCTTCCTGGCTCCGGAGGGGAGGCTGTGTGCTGGAGAAGCTTGTCACGCTGGGCATCCTGACCTGTGCCCAACTGTTCTCCATCGTTGGAGGAGCACGGGACCTCGTCGCCGTTGGGGATGGCTGTGGTGCTCTTCAGGGCAGCCCCGCTTCTTTTGAGCATGACTTCTCGGCTCCTACGTAGAACCCTCAACCCACTGCACAGCTCCTTCACCCTGCTGGCATAGACTTTCTGGTTCCACCGCTGACCTGTGGCCTTCCCAGCACAGAACCGTACATAAACTGGCGTGAGCCCTTATTGGGGGCTCTTAGATTCCCAGTTGGTACTGTGGGAGGCATTGTCATGCATTTGGGTCTCTGGTGGGACTCTTGCATGACATTGCTGTGGGATCCAGGCCCTCGGCTATCCTGGGTCTTAGTGTTGTGGACAGATTCTCCTGCACAGTCTTGTGTTTAACTTTGGGTGATTATTATAAAAACAGTATTACAAATCCTGTGTCCTGTATGTAGTTGTTCTCCCTGTAACCCCTGACTACAACAGCTTCTATTCTTTGTTTTGCACTTTCTTTACACATTGGAAATGCAATATTCATGGTGTGTGTCTAATTCACTGTACTTAACACAGTCTCAGAGTATATCAATTTTCCAAAAAATGACTCGAATATATCCTTCTTTATTGCAGACTATTACTCTATTACTTAAAAATACCACATTTTCTTTATGTAATCATCTGCAGATGGGCATTCAGTCTATTTTCAAAATTTAGCTATTTTAAATTGTGCTACTATAAACATGAGTATACATGTATCACTGTGATAAGATATTTCTAGCTCTTTTGGGAAGATACCTAGAAAGGAAATAGATTGATCAAATGAATTCTAGTTTTAGAATCTGTGGGAATCTCCACACTGATTTCCAAAGTGGATGCACCATTGTAAACTCCCATAACAATAAAGAAATGTTCCTTTTTTCTCAAAGCCTCTTTAGCATTTGTTATTCTTTGAATTATTGATGATAGTCATTCTTACTGGAGTGAGATAGAGACTCAGTGTTGCTTTAATTTACATGTCTCAAGTGGCCAGATATATTGAACATTTTTCATGTATTTATTGGCCATTTGTACCTTTTCATTTGAGAAGTGTCTATTTCAAATTTTTTGATTAGGTCTATAATTTGAGGAATCAAAAATTTTTGAGTCCTAATTGTTGTCTAGATATTTCTCATAAGTCTAATGAGCAGCTGGCAATGATTTCCCCATTCTTTGAGTTGACACTTTACTGTTGTTTTGTTTGCCATGCAGAAGCTTTTTGACTTGATTTGATCCCATGTATCAGTCAGAGTTTAGTAGGGAAACAGATTTAATGCAAGATGCACAAATACATAAGAATTTACAAGACTGGCTTACAATGGCCACCCAGAGTCAGGTATGGAAGAATGTAAAAGGTCTGTTTGTGGCTGGAAACACAAAGGATCTGGTCAAAGACTGCACCATAGTGTCCTCTGAGGCCATTTTAGTAGGCCAAAGAGTCTGTGCTGGAAGCTGGAATATCTCTCCTGGAAGCCAGGGAATGATGTTCGAGGTGAAAGTGAAGACCGGAGCTCCTCCAAAGAAACAGAATCGAGCCTTCCTTAATCATTTCCGTTTGTGCCATTCAGGTGGCAAGCACGTTGGTTACTGTCACTTATGCCGAGTAAATCCCAGCAAAGCTTCATAAATTCTCTCAGCCACAGCCAGAACTATGCTAATCTAATTTAGTTGGGCATTTTTTACTCAAATTGACACAGTCAACTATTATATCCCATTGGTTGCTTCTTGGTATTATTTTTTTGTGTAGCCAAGCTTCTGTTCAGAGAGTCTTTACCTAGGCCTATGATTTCAAGAGATTTATATGTTTTCAAAAAAAAAAAAAAAGAATTTTCTGTAGAAAATTTAAGAACTATAATGAAGCCATATTAAAACAATCCACTTTCTGTTATCACCATACCTTAACAACTTGAGACAAAATAATAATAAAGTATTCCAAAACACTCTCTCCTAAAAATATGGTTTTCTAAATTCTAGACAAACATCTGTTGTAATCAGAAGTTACCAGGAAATCGATTTAATGCAGAAGACATACATTATAGGATAATTTTATAACATGAACCCAAAAAGTTAAATGCAGAAGACTGTAGATGTGCCCACATATTAGAGACCCAAAAAATCCAGTTGAGGGCCTGAATCCCATGACAATGTTCTGTATGAGTCCAGCTGAAAACCTGGAGCCCATGGCAATGTCCTGCACAAGTTCAGCTGGAGGTCTAGAGCCCATGACAATGTCTCATGCAAGTCTGTATCAAGGTTCTGCACTGGGAAGGTCAGGAGGTCAGTGGTGGAAGCTAGAAAATCTGTGCCAGCAAGCTGAAGGATCTGCACTGGAGCCAGGAAGTGATGCTCAAGGTAAGGAAGGACTAGAGCTCTCCGGAAGAGACCCGCAGCTGTCCTGAGTGACAGCGAGCACCTGAGCTCCTCTGATGATGACAGCAACTGAGTTCATAGCAGAAAAACCAGCATGAAAGATCTTTTCCAGGAGAACCAAGAGCACATCATCTTCCCCTCCACTTCTCCTTTTATGGTTTTGGCAACAATGCTCAGGTAGTTCTACACTCAGCACCACGCTGATTCAGCTGGGTGTTACAAGTTGACTGTTAGTCAATCCACCACAATATCTGACTATAATTATTTCTGTTACTGTAATGTTTGTTCAGTGCATATCTTAGGAATTTTCTTAGTTATTAGTTATGCAGATCCATTAAATGCTAATATATTTTGAAGCTAAAATTTTGTGATTTTTATTTGTTATTCTTTAAGAAACTTAGGAAGTTAATACAAAGAACCATCAGTTGTAGAATCAGTGTCCCAATAGCCAGAATCAACCCCATGCAGAACAAGCTACATGTGCTTGTTTCAAAGATAAACTATATAAGAGTTTTGAAATGTCCAAGTTCACTCTGGCTACAGTTCATAATTCTGACTCCTCGTATCTTTAAATTCCTGCATTTAGAAGTTGATTTAATATTTATGGACCTAAATGGGAAAAAATTTTTGAAAAAATTTGAGTTGTTTTAGTTCTGTTATTCCTTTGGAATATTTTTTATTTTATGATTATTACTGACAATAATTATATAAGGGGAGTATCAAAAATTGTCTATTTATGGAGTCCCATATGTGACACGCTGCACTGAGGATTCATCTGCCTCAGTTTTCCTGAATGATAAGATGCTTTTCAAAATCACATCATTAAAAAGTGGAACTTCACTAGAAAAACAAATAGTCTTCTGATTTGCTGTGCTAGTCTTTTTAATCAAGATACTAATTTGTCTTTTAGAAAAAAGCATTTTGTAGTTAAATGAGTTTAGAAGATGCCAAATTAAAAAAAAAAAACTTCTTTAGAGTAGAATTCAAGAAATCTCTATTATCATCATGCATTCCAAACCTCAAGGAGTAGATAGTGCTTGACGAACTTATTTGAGCTACAAATTATTTCATTTTTCAAGGAATGTTTCATAAATTTAGTTCAGCACCACATATTAAATAAACAAACAAAAGACTTTTTAAAAACTCCATGTGCTGCCTAAGTTAAAGTTAGGATAAGCCTTACTAGATAAGACTACCTCCATATATGTACTGGTACTGGAAATCGAACTCAGGACCCCATATTGTAAGGCAGGTGTTGTGCCACTGAGCTAAATTCTCGGCCCTAAGACTATTTAATATTGATTGAGCACTTATAATGTGCTCTTATAGAAACTCAGACTTGTGTTTTTATTTCTTCTTCAACTGATTACCTGAAATTGATACTATTATTTCCTAAAAATGAGAGAACTGAGGAATATGAAAGTGAAAGTATCTGTCTAATATCAGACAAAAATAAGAGTAAAAACAACCTTAGAACTGTGAGGGTGATCATATTTCATGGATCTTCAATTTTTAGTTCTACATTTATGATGCATAATTTGTTGCTATGTTAACTGTTTCTCATAGCATGAAGCCGTTTGGAGTTCCACTCAGTAGATGAGTGATTTTTGTTATTATCATTGGGTTTGTACATCTAAGTGGAATCTAGTATAAAGATTGACGCAGCATGGGTTCAACTTTTTTTCTATTATCTGAGATCTGCCCCTGGAAAACTTTAAACATACTATTCCCATCATTTGTAAAGTGGAATAATTCATACTGCTTTCATTCATATTACTAAGTGCAAGGTAAAGATGCTTTGCAATTGCTAGCTACTTCTCACATATGAGTTATCATTCATTAATCTGTCAGTGTCAGGATGGACTGGCATATGTTTCTCAAGCATGTGAATTATTCCATTAATGATAATAGGAGGACTGGGCGTGGTGGTGCATGCCTTTAATCCCAGCACTCAGGAGGCTGAGGTAGGAGGAGCGTTGTGAGTTCAGGGCCAGCTTGGGCTACAATGCGAGCACAAGGCTGGCCTGAGCTATATAGTGCGACCCTGCCTCAAAAAAAGCCAGGGCTAGGAGTTTGGCTCAGTGGCTTAAGCGCCTGCCCTGGCAGGTGCGAGGTTGTGAGTTCAATCCCCAGTGCCACAAAAAAATAAAAAATAAAAAAATAAAAATAAAAATAAATGATAATAGGAGCATAGCAGTCAATAGCAGTGAGTGCCATAGCAAAAATCTGTTTTCATGCCTCTCCTCCAGCTTCTAGGGACGGCAGGCTATGGGTGACACACTTTGCTGTAGGTCGCATCATTTCTGTATCTGCCTCAGACCTCCCATGACTCTTGTCTGCATCTCCCCTGAGTCTGTGTATCTCACATCTGCTACTTTCTCTTAGGACTTGTCATTAAATTTAGGGTACAGTCCAAATGTAAGATACTTCCAACTTAGTTACATCTGTGGACTGTGTTTCCAAATAATAGTCCATACACCAGATCCAGAGATTAGGATTCAGACTTGTACTTGGTATAAGAATCAATTCTACCCACTACACAAGTTTTTTAAATTAGCTTATGCCTGGAACACTCCACAACTTACATTTTCAGTCATTAACATCTTCTATTCATCTGGCTGAACCTAGTTTTCCTTGTCTTATAAGTTTAAAAGTCTTTGTTTCAAAGACTTCTTTAAACTCTACACTAGACTCAGTAACTGACCACCATATGTTCTAAGCCATCAAACGTGAGCTACTATGACTACTGGTTTAATGGCTGCTTTCCCTGGGAAGACCCTAGGCTTTGCCTGCATAGGAACGATCTCACATCTATATTATTTATGATAGCTTAAAGCCAGACACCGAGTACAGGCTCTGCCCATCAAAATGAAATAAAACTGGGAGAATTTCCAGTGGTTCAAATTGTTGTGAGTGTTTTAAATATGTTTCTATTTCAGAAGAAAGTGAATTATCCAAAATATAATACATAGTACCAAAATTTATTAGTGATTATCTTAAACAGCATACAGGCATATACTATTTCAGTTATTTCCTCGTAAAAGTCATGTGAATTACTTTTCCTAGGTTAGTAAGATAAGATGAGGAGACTCAGAGTACTCAAGAAAGCTGCTGAGTCAAACCCATTTATGATGAAATTAAGGTTCAAAGCTACTTACTATTTTTTGCTCTATCCTCACGATGCAGATTCACGAGGCCCCTGTATTTCCTCTACACCTTGCGAGTGTTTGAGTTCATTCAATAATTAGGGAAACTCTTATTAAAAGGATTATAAAAATCCTTCATTTTGAATTTTGACTTTGCTGGGTTCTGTATTGTGACTGTACATTGCCACCAACCTGCCCTCTAATCACTAATTACACTTGAGTTCTGCAGTATGGCTTAATTACTTCTCATTATTACAGATAATTCAAAATTAAATGTATTGTCAGCTACTGATACATTAGTGTACCTTTTTTGACTTTTCCAGCCACTTAATTTTCCTATTCTGTAATTCCCAATTTTGTTCCTTGAATATTTCCAGCGATGTTATATATTCACTATTAGAGCTTTTCTAAATTCTTTGGAAACTCTCTTCTATGTCCACTAAACACATGCCCTGCTTTTTTTTCAACATCAGTCCTCTGGTGATAACTACACTAATTAAGGCTCTGGTGTGTCCACATTTACTGTGCTCTGTTTTGCCTCACTATTTTATCTCATAAATAGGTTTTTAAGTAGATTTTAATTACATACTGAGACCCCAATACCTTTTCATGAAACTTACATGCATAAGTTCATTTAATATTCATGGCTCTCCTATGAAGCAGAAGAAAAGGTCAAGGTAATTACCAATTATTATCCTTTCATACTTTCTTATTTTTTTTTTAATCTTCAAAATGACCCAAATAGAAATCACAAAGTTCAAGGGACTTTGTCAGCAAAATCAGTGAAAGACAAGGTGGGTTTTAATTAAAGTCTGACCAAATTAAATTCTAGATTTTTCCCAGATCAGATGGCCTCCTCAAGGGCAGAAAGTGGTCATTCTCACATTCTCCCAGTATACAGTTATTTTAGATGCTAAGTAAACGACAAGCACTGTTTTGTTTTATGTTCTTTCTACCTGGGCTTTACATTGTCTGTTTGATTTTTCCTTTGGCTTCAAGCTCTACACTCTTCATCAAACTTGTCAACTGTTAACTTAAATGGCAGAATGAGATTGTCAAAAATAATTCCTTCTGAAGCAGAATTGCAAGACGAATGGGTATGACACAGTCAAATACAAGTATGCTCAAGGAAAGTGAGGCATTGGGAAATTTCCGAAGGCAAAAAGAGGGGATTCCAGGAGTTACTTGAAAATACTAACCCTTGAAAGTCAGAATCAGTAACAAGGATGCATCAGTGGGAAGTAGTTTAGGAGTCTGGGCAGTGGACCTTGCAGAAATATTTTCTTTGGAGGCTGTGGCAGACTCTGTGCATGAATTGGGTCTTGAAGAATCTTTGTGATAGTTCTTGTCAGCAGTATGTGCATGAAAATCCACTCATGACCCCCCAGCTTTATAGATTATTTCTTTGTTAGACTTGGACATTAGTAACTTCTTTTGATTCTGAAACTTTTAAAATTTGAACAAAGATATTTTTCTTGATTACATAGGTTATATCTCTTATAGTTAGCATTTTAACAACTATGAATTAACAGGCAGAATGAGTATCTGTTAAGAGGATGCCTTCAGAAACAGATTATTGAATTTTGTGTTATGGGACCTGTAACAATTTGTTTGTTTGCTTGTTTGCTTGCATCTCAGGTACACATTTGAATCACGATAATTATACTACATGTTTCATAAGATGACTAATACAATTAAGTGAGCAGGTATGATTTTTAATATGCTTAGGATAGTGTCTGACACAATGTATCCATTATGAAATAAAAATATGTATATATTCAGCATCAGGCACTAGAATTTCTAAGGCTACTATGTGAATAAAAGCAGTTGAGTTCTTATTTTCATGAAACTTTTAATCTGCCACTTATGTTACTGGCTTGCACCATTATATATATATTTTTAAAGTTCTAAATTTATCTTTATTTCAGTATTTTATGTATATATAAATGGCAAAACTGTAGTTGAGGGTATAACATTTGCCTAGCAAATAGGAGGTTCTGGGTTCAATCTCCTGCAAAAAAAAATTAAATTAGTGAAACACAAAGTGGTAAAGATTCTGCTCCCATTGGCACCTAGCAAAACTGGAGGCATTTGATAGGAATCCTTTATTGTATGGTGGTGCCACTGTAAAATATGGATGTTTAACAGAAGTTACCCAATGCAATAGCCATAGTGAAAACCTCCTCCTTCCCTTCTGCCTAATCGAATACTTCTAGGGGCTGTGCTGTGGTAGAAATGAGCCTTCCATCTTCCAGTTGTTCTATCTTCCTCAGAAAGAACAAATAATTGTGTGTTTCCATTCAGTCCACGTGTCCTTTCCATGAACAATGCCTTTAAATATTGGACTTATTTTATTAGTATTTCATTTATTTTCTCTTTTAGATGAAATGATTTTCCTCCTTTGATCTTCCTTTGTTTCCTCCTAGTCCCTTTAAGAACCTTCCCTGTGGATCTATACAAATGTTTCTGAGATAAAGAATAAAAAGTCTACTATTATTAATCTGTCTCCAATGCCTTTATCCAAAGGTAGATATCATCACCAAAGTATTGTAAGTAGTACTACCTTATTGTCAAGTCAATTAATAAATCATGTTTTATGTAAATTAACATTTTCCTGGCAAACACTGAGATACACACTATATAGTCATTCATCACCCCTTAAAAACCTCGTGTCTATAATGCTTAATTATTTCAGTGTCTAATTTATTAAAAGCACACATATGATCCTCCTGACTCCACTAATTATATGAAAACACCAGGATACTTGCCTATAGGTATAATATATTATCTCATATGGCTCCTTTTCTAATTTCACAATAATCATTGAGCTTTGTGGTACTCTTAAATAAGGTTAGCACATTTAATTTATGAAATAAGCTATATTGATCTCTTTGTTATTAGAATTTAAAGGACCAATCTTATTAGACATTTTAGAGGCTATTTGTCTTTTAAGAATCAAACAACAATTATAACTCAAATACAGAAAAAAGAATTATACCACACATGTGGAAGTGACTTGAGCTTTTGAACTAAGATGCATAGGCTATTTGAATAGTCATACTGAAGTCTTTATTTCTTTAAAGAGATGTATAAAGTCTTCAAAATGTCATTAAGGATAATATGGACTATTTTTGAAATTTATGTTGTTAAAAAAGACCTGTGTTTTTTAAGTATTCAAACTATTCATAGCCTTCAGTACAAACATAACCTTTTACTCAGGGACATAAATGGAAATTTCAAGGAAGACTGGTGGTGGATCTCAATATTTGAATTTTAAACATAAATCTAGTTTTTATCAAAGCAGATTTATTATACTATGAAGAGTGATCCAAAATATGATGAAAATGTTTAGGCTTTTTTTACACTTACCACAATAAAAGACACATTAGCATTAGTCATCTCAAAATATGTCTTCTTGCTTCAGTGCTGGAAGTACTCTTTCGTGTGTTTTCATTTGCCCTGTCCTGGCTGCCCAGAAGACCTGAACTGATTCAAAGCTTATGCATTCAATGGTCATTTTTAACTTTGGGCAAGAGCCAGAAATTTCTCGGTGTCAGACCCAGTGAACAAGGTAGAGTTAGACATATTGTAATGTTTGCACTGGACAGAAATTTCGTGACAGAAGTGATATGTGACACAGAATGCTGTCAAGATGCAGGAGAAAACTGCCCGCTTCTCAGGTTCTTTTTTGCATACACACATTGTATCATAAACTATTAAGTAATAGAGTTCACCATAGCATTCTTTTTTTTTTTTTTTTTTTTTTTTTTTTTTTTTTTTTTTTTTTTTTTTTTTTTTTTTTTTTTTTTTTTTTTTTTTTTTTTTTTTTTTTTTTTTTTTTTTTTTTGCTGCACCGGGGATTGAACTCACAACCTCGCGCCTGCCTGACAGGCTACCATAGCATTCTTGGGTACAAACTCAGCTCATTCAATTCCTTAAGATGCAAAATCATAATCAATGTCACCTTGATATTAGATTTTAATTGACACACTTCTTTGCACCACAAGAACTGATTGATTTCTATGGAGAACTCTGAACCTTGGTCTCAGGATCATAACCTTGAACACATGCTTTGTATCTCCTGATCACATCTCTTAATAAGTTGGTATCTGTAGTGGCATCCACACACAGCTCCACTGAAATGTGTTGATGATACATGATTTGTGGCACACTTTAAGAGACACCTTCTTTCAAGCTTCGTTTGCAACTGACTGACTGCAAAGAAAGAACTAGTATTTGTCATACATTGTTAGTAAGTTTCTGCGCCTGGTCTATGAGTAGAGGTAGTGTATACTAGGAAAGTTAGTATGTAGTTGGATATAAAATTAATACAGTATTTGAAAAGTCAGAAAGTTACTTTGATTTCAAAACAGAGCAGTATTGTATCTCCTTACAATGGGTTGCTATTGAAGACAAAAATATATAACCATAAAATAAAAACTACTTAGAACATGAGATGTGAAGAAGTAAATGACTGTATTTGAAAAGGTTTCAATTTGTGATAATTTAGAGTAGAGATAAAGGATTTACCTGACATTTCAGAAGACCTGTTGTTACAGCAGAATATTAATAGTCACGTGTATTAGTTACTTTCCTGTTGCCAGAACAAAATATTTGACACTTGCATTTTAAAAAGAGGAGAGGTTTATTTTGGCTTAAGGTTTTAGTATTTCTGTCCATGGTTGGCTGACTTTAAGTCTGAAATGGCATGGCAAGAGGGTATCACACAGGGAAGCTGCTTAATCCATGGAGTCCGGAGGCTGGGAACAAGAAAAAGAATATATCCTTCGAGCTTACGACCCAAGTGACCCACCTTCAACCAGTCCCTACTGACTAATGACATATTCGACTATGAGCTCAGCAATGGATTAATTCTCCCATGAGTACAGTAGACCCATGATCCAATCATCTTGCAAAAAGCCCAGCTCTTAAAGCAAGAAATTTTGGGCAAACCTTTTAGATCTAAGCAATGAGTACCATTTTGCATTATAGTAATTATTCCTGGTACATGCAGAGATATGTTCATCACAGCGTATTAACACTTCCATAGTGTTTTTATAGGCAGTGAACAGTAGGGCAAGTTAGCATATGCCATGAGAACTCCATGTATCGATTAGTGAAATATAATTTAAGTTCAATCAGGAGTGGCTTTGAGGTTCTACTTTCTAAACTCAGAGAAGCATGTTGTGTGTACAGCAAGGAGCTTGTTCGAAGCTGGAAGCAATGATTTTTTTTCATTTTATTAAATGACAGATAGTAATTATGCATGTATATGGGATATGGTATCATATTCAACATATGTACATATTGTAAAATATTACATTAGGACAATTAGCGTATCAACCACTTCCAAATTTATTGTTTTATTGGGGAAATATTCAATATCCTTTCTTCTATTTTGAAATACAAATGCAACTTTACTAACTGTAGTCACCTTACTGTACAATAGAATACCAGAATTTATTCCTCCTACAAAACTATAAATTTTACCTCTTCTCCATCCTCTTCCCAACTCTTCACAATCCTATCCTTCCTAGAATCAATTAACAATGATTTTGTTCTTTACTTCTGTGACACAAACTATTATTTTTTGTTTTTTTCAGTTTTCATATATGAATAAGGTCACAGTACTCACCCTTCTTAGCTTGGCTTATTTTACTCTTGCAAGAGACAAAATTTCACTCCTTTTATCACTGAGTATTTTTCCCTATCCATGTGTCTGTTGATCACATGTAAGTTGATCTTTGTTCTTACAAAGGAGCATAGATATCAGTGCAGTCTGATTTCTGTGTCTTATGGTGGTTCTATTTTTATTTTTGATGTGCTTTCATAGCATTGTCCTTAATAGTTTCACTAACTTTCTTGACATCTTCACCAAAACAAGTCATTTCCTAATAAGCATTCTAAATGGCTTAAATGAGTTACTGAAGTCTTCATTCGCATTTCTTCTAGTGATATTGAGCATAATTTTCATATAATTTTGCTAATTGTCTTCACTTGATAAATTTCTATTCAAGTCTTTTGCAAAGTTTTATGAGTATTTGCATTTTGCAATCAAGTTTTAGTCTCTTGTATGTTCTTATTAACTCTTTGTTAGATGTGTAATTTGCAAATATTTCTACCATCTTATGACTATACTTTCATTGTTAATTATTTTCTGTATTGTGAAGAAACTTAGTTTGATGCAATAATATTTGTCTATTTTTGCTTTTGTTGGTTCTCCTTTTGAGGTTTTGCCAAAAATTCCTAGCATATTTCAATGTCATACATATTTCCTTTGTTATATATTCTTTATGATTTCATAGCTTTAGGTCTTATAGTTGAGCCGTTAATTCATTTATGCTGATTTTCATATATGGTAAGAGATAGGATCTTAGTTTCATTCTTCTACATCCAATTTACTCAGTGCCATTTAGTAAAAAATATCCTTTCCCAGACATGAGCTCCTGGTGTCTTTGTCAAAATTAGTTGGAGTAAATAGGTGTGTTTATTTTCTTTTCTGTTAGTCTACTTGTCTGTTTTTATGACAGCAACATGCTTTTACTATGAGTCTCTACTACATTTTGAAGTCAGGCAACGGAATGTCACCAGTTTTATTCTTGTTTGCTCCCAATTGCTTTGGCTCTTCAGTGTCTAATTTCTTTCTATTCTTATTAATACCATTGTTATTTTGATAGTTATTGTACTGACTCTGTAGATTGCTTTGAATAGAAAGAACATTTTAGCAATAATAATTCTTCCAGTCTGTGAACATGGTACAACTTTCTATTTATTTTGTCTTATTTCATTTCTTTCATTTAATGTTTCATAGTTTTCATTATCATTATACTTCATATTCTTGGTTAAATTTTTGGGAGGGAGTTGTAGGTATTGTAGCTATTGTACATATCTTGATTTCTTTTTCAGTCTGTTATTTACAGAAACACTACTGATTTTGTTATTTTTGTATCAGGAAACTTCAGAATTTATTTATACTGATAGTTTTGTATGGCATTTTTAAGGTTTTTTATATATAAAATCATGTCATCATCATACAAAAACTACTTGGAACCCTCCTTTCCTATTTGGTTGCATTTTATTTCTTTTTTCCTTTCTAAATGCTCTGGTTAGCTCCTCTACTATTATGTTGAGCAGAAATGGAGAAAGTAGGCACCCTTACATGGTTGTAGATTTTTAAAAAAAGGAAGGGAAAAGGAAAAACACCTAAATCTGTATATATATATATATATATATATATATATATATATATATATAATACACACACACACATACATAAGATAGCTAAAATGGCTATACTACTAAATATATTACTTACTGAAAAAGAACAGTTAATGCTCACATGATTAGATCAATTTTACATGTCTATATCTGTTAATCTAAACCATTTTGAAGGTAATGATACGCAATATTACAACCATTGTCAAATTCCTATCATCTTGTTTTGTAAATCTATAATGTTATTTTATTGGATTTGTTGTTGTTGTTTACCTCTTTTGCTTTTTGTCTTTCTTTTCTGTGTCTTTTTTCTCTGAAAGAAAAAAAAAGATTTTAGAAAAAAATTCTCAATTCCCCATGCAATGTAATGTTAGTTGAAACAATGTCCTACATGGTCTGCATTATTTTAAGATGCATTGCTTCCATACCTGATTAGCTGAGAATTTTTAGTATGCAATTATGTTTTTTTTAAGTGTATTTTCTGCATCTTTCAAGAGATCATTCATTTTTGTCGTTACTTCTGTTAAAGATTCTATTGATGCATTGTTTTTATTGATATTCATATATTGAATTATTCTGACATTCTGAGATGAATTTTATCCTATCATGGTTAATGTGAATCTTTTTATTGTTCTATTGAATTTGGTGAAGTCATGACTTCTAAAAGTCTTCTTGTGACAAAAGCAATACAACAAAATATAAACTTTAAAATTATGCAAAACTTTTTTATAAGTTTATTTTCAGTTTTTCATGTGCTGCTTTTGTGACATATATACTGTATTGTTAGCTATGTAAAATTATGTCTATAACTTTTATATAGCTAGCAACACAAAAAATAAATACAATGTAATATTCCTATTTTTCCACTTAAGAAAATATTTGTATTTTATGATTCTATAGTCTTTAACTGTTAAATACTGAATACTCTTCTAATTAATATAACTTATTTTACCTGTATTTTTCATTTTTATACTTCTCAATTTTCACATAACATCTAATTTTGATATGAAAACATTTTTATATATGGCATTTTTGCCTAGATCTTAGTTACTTTAGTGTCACTGAGACACAACACCCAACACCTTCATATGTAAGGAGGAAAGGTTTTATTTTGGCTCAGTTTGTAAAGGCTTCAGTCCACAGCTGGTTGGCTCCAAGACATGGTAGAGGAGCACAGCAGAGGAGAAACAGCTGGTAGCATGGCAGGTAGGTTGGTGTGAGAAGGATCAAGAGGCAAAGGGAGACAGACCCTTCCCAGGCCATGCCCCAATGACCCATGTCCTACAGTCACGTTTCACCTCTCAGCATCACATGTGGCTGTAAACCTATCAGTGAGCTAACCCACTGGTAATACCACCCACCCACGTTAGAATCACCACTCAAACATACAATCTTTTTTGCTCTGGTTGCTATAGCATATTTAAATTGGATGATTAAAGCGTATTAACTGCATGTCTGCTTGGGCTAGCTGTCATGAAATCAATACAGAATTGATAAACTTGTATTTGAATTAATCAGAGATACAAAGACTTTGAGAGAACATCTGGACATAAGCACGAGGCTTTGAGGAAACACGGGGCTTTGAGGGGAGCATCTAGATATAAACGATAACCACCTATTTTAGATATTTTTAGGGTAAGTATTTACACAATTATTTTGAAACATCACAGGAGAATTTTCATGACTTTGACTTTTCATGTATTTTTATACTAGTTTTCAAAAATGTATATACATATTTAAATTACCAAAAGCGTAAATAAAATGCTAGTATTAGAATACCATTGCTGTTACAGCATAGTGCATTAGTTCTAAGATCAGATGTTTTCTAGTTATGTATTGCTATCCAATTAGCTTAACATTTAGTGGCTGAATACAACCGTGTTTTGGGTTTTTTGTTTGTTTGTTTGTTTGTTTGTTTGGTTTTTTTTTTGGAGGTAGGATTTGAACTACTGATTCTTTTAGTCTATGTGGCTGGTGTTAACCAAACTTACTTGATGAAATTGCCTTGGCAGCAGGGCAGTTAGAATCGAATGAAATCACACACAGTGATTTGGTAGACAGAGCTGCAAATACTATACTTAACAGTGCCCCTTTGACCTCTTTCCCTGTTCTAGTACATACAGGGTCATTTCTTTTGAACTCACAGAGTATCAGGTGTCTTGTAAAACAGGTTAGGACCCCAAAGGCCAAGGTGAGAACTGTCATTCATTTCTAGGGCCTAACAAACTTACTTTGTTCCTCACTTTGTTGGCTAAATCACACAGGCCAGCCAAATAACAAGGACAAAGAAAAAGTCCTCATCCACTGATAGAATGTCAAATAATTTGTCACTACCTTAGTCCACTGCATGATGATTTTATAAATGTCAATCAAATACAGTTTGAGCTAAAATTTAGCTCAGTAAAACTTGTGGTCTAGCTAAAAATTACTCTTTTTTCTGAATAAAATGACTTTCACATTTCTAGCTGAATAAAATGATTTTGTATCTCTGATTAGCTCAATTACAAGTTTATTACTTCTGTGTTGATTTCATTATAGCTAGCCCAAGCAGACCTGCAGTTAGTATGTTTTAATGATCCAATTTAAATATGCTATAACAACTAAAGCAAGAAAGATTACATGTTAGTCACTAAGGAATTATTCCCATTAAAATGATAAACTGCTACATTTAAATGGTCTGGTTGGCTCAGAAAAGTAGGTGCAATTTTAAGTACTTTCCCTGTTACTATGATCTGATTTGTCTCTCAGATCTATAAATATCCTTGATTCAAGGACCATTAGACTTCCATACAAAGGCATCTGCTTTAGTCCTCACTGTGGCTCTTTTATTTGCATAAGCATTTGTTTTATTGTTGCAAATCTATTGTGGAATCACACAAGAATACTGCTTAAAATGCATGTAATTTATGGGCAGTTTCAGTGTGGAGCAAGTGTATTACATGGGCAGATTTGTTAAATTGGGCCACAAGATACATAGTAAAATTTTAAAACAGCATTTGGATATTTACGATTTTTGTTATTACAGAATCATCATATATTAATGGCAAAAGCACTAAGAAAATGTGAAGTGTACATTAACATATCAGTTTAATCTAAATTAACAACATTCTTCTCTTCTTCTGGACTAGCCACTTTTAACAGTGAATAGCAGTTGGTGAAAATGTTGGTTGTATTGTTCTATGAAGGAACAATTAGAATTTATAAAAGGAACTGAGATCTTGACTGTGGTCTTAGATTTCTGAAACAGAACAGTTACTTTATTTTCTTTTACAAATGCTATACAATAGTTTTAACTTATTGTGTTTAAGAAAAAGAATATGAAAACCTAGTTTGTAACTTTGCTAAGCTTACTGTTTCAACTTTATTCAAGTTCAAGTATTTACATTTTTCACTGTTCAAGAGCAGAATTATAAACCGGGTGTGGTGGCCCACGCCTTTAATCCCAGCACTCTGGAGGCTGAGGTAGGCGGAGCGTTGTGAGTTCGAGGCCGGCTTGGGCTACAACGCAGCGCAAGGCTGACCTGAGCTACATAGTGCGACCCTGCCTCAAAAAACCAGGGCCGGGAGTTTGGCTCAGTGGCTTAAGCGCCTGCCCTGGTAGGCGCAAGGCTGTGAGTTCAATCCCTGGTGCCGCAAAAAAAAAAAAAAAAAAAAAAAGAGCAGAATTATACATAAAATAAATCCACCAACATTTGCTGTCTTCCTAACTGCCAGGCTTTGGTTCAAGTTGTTTATTATTTATTCCTATTAATAACTTGATAAATACATTGCAAATAAATTAAATAAATGATAAATTCCATGTCATGATGAACGATATACATGTGTGTATAGATTTCTAACTGTAGCTTATTTTTTTCCAGATTTACTGTGAAAGTTCATATACTTGTTCATTGTCTGGAAAGACATGTTAGAAAATGTAGAGTCAATTTAGCAGTTCTTAATTTCCGACTGAATATTTGTTTTTACTTTAAAATTTTATTTTACTTTATTTTGGTTTTATGATACAAGGTCTTACTATATAGTTTAGCTTAGCATTGAACTCACTGTGTACCCCAGGCTGGCCTCAGACTTATGCCAATCTTCTTGTCTCAGCCACAGGAGTGCTGGAATTACAGGTGTGCGCCTCCATGCCCAGTCTTGAATGTTTATTTTTAATAGCATTTTCAGAAAAGATAAACATATGGAGGAAAGTAAATAAATATTTAAGTAAGAAGACTGTTAAATCTTGGTGGAAATCCATTTAGTCTCTCCTTGTACTTCTCATGCATTAATTATTTACGTCTTTTAACCTATTGACAACATATCAAATAATTTACATTAATACATGGAAAAACTTCTACATCACAGTATATTTTAACTTTTTAAACTGGTATACTTTCATTTTCTGTGATAATATTTTCAATGCTTCTTGGATGTCCATAAATTTCATTTCATGAAACATAAAACTTGATAGACTATTTTTAAGGTAACCATGTTTACAGTCATTAAATAACTACACAAAAAATCAAGTATAAGAAAGGGATTTTTAGGGAGCAATTTTGCATAACATATTGATCTTGAGCAAAGTGTATATTTTCCTAATTATTCAGGTATACATTGATATAAGTGATAATATTCTACCTCAAGGAATTATTGTTGTAAATAGTCCTAAGAAGAATTCTTAGGATTCATCATTTGAAAACATGTAATAAGTCAACATACAGTTGTATGTGATCCAGGAGGCCCATATTAGTAAAATTTTCAGGTTTTAGATATTTTTGGTTTCAAGTTAGCATTAGTTACCAAGTAAAAAATATACAAGAACAGTTTAATTTGGATTTAAATTTTCCTTTTTTCCCCAAGTATCCTCATGAGAAACTTCATATGTATTCTTTCTTCCAGATTTCTTTGAAGATATTTTATTTATACAGTATTGTTCTGATGTTGAAATAGGTATTTCCTTCATATTAAAGACTATTCCTACTTTGGTATTTTGGATATTTTTCTCCGTTTTTCAGATTTCCACATGAAAAATTACATTATGTTTTGCATTAATATTTTTACCCATTCAATCATGTCTGTCCGATCCTCTCCATTTACATATTTTTCCTTAGACCCACATTTTAGCATATTTTGTGTCTTTTCCCTTAAAACCAAAAAAAGTTTCATTTTTAGTGCTTATTTTTGAAAAGCTGCATCTTTCTAGTCCTATGAATACTGATATTAGCTTATGAAAGTTACTTTTGGACACACCAATTTAAAATACTCCTACACATGCATCCATCATTTTTCATCAAGTCTTTAGAAGGGATCATTCTCCCAAGTTATTGGTGCCCATCAATGGAGAAGAAGACTTGCTGGGGAGAAAGTATGGAGCTTTTTAAGGACAAGATGATTTTCTTAATACCTTGGAAAGAAGACAAATTTTTAGGTAAAAATTTCTGCCCTGTCTTATTACCACATGTACCTCAAGTTCTCGTAAGGGCAACTGTCTCTTCCCACTATCACTTCCTTCCCTCGAATCCTGACTAAATTTTAGTGTACTTAAACTTTAACTTTCTTGTATAGTGTTGCCACTTTAACTCACTTCATCGCATTTATCTTCTGCATGTGAACAATAAAAAAATTTCTTGCTGTTTAAACGAAGAAATAGCATTTAAGAATGGTCTTCATTTTTCCCTAAAGAAGCACTGGAATAATCTAACCACATGTTTTATTTAGAATGAAATGGTGGAAAACTAAAATCTACTTGTATTTAAAACTCTGTGGTTACTCTTCAAATTGTGAATCAGATCAAAACCAACTTTCAACTCTGTCTTCATTCCATGGCTAATTCTTGCTTTCTATCTAATGTGTGAGACCTTGTTGAAAATTTAAGAACTTGATTGCAGCATCTATGTTGCATATCTGCATGGGGGATAATGGAGTCAGAAAACAATTTTTGTGTATGCTGACATACAGAAATAGACACACACATGCATTCACATGCACATCCACACACACACATACACACACACCAGTTTCTCATTTCTTTCATCCTAAATTGCAGTAATGTGCAAATGTTTATTAAATGATAACATTTATAATTAATTGTACAACATAACAGAAAAGGATTATGTAACTTAACAATCCATGTTAAATGGATGTTTAAAGTAATTTTGCAAAAATAAATTCAACTGATGAATGACACATTAACAATTACATGCTTTCCAGTTTTAATTTGCCTGTGAATATGTGCCTTCTGGAAAACCAATGCTTCCCTATAATTTTTCCAAATTAATTTAATCATTAATGTTGGATTCAGTATTTACACTTTGAGAGTCTAAGTATGTAATAATAAGTACTTTGACTTAAAGTCCTTAGAGTGAAAAAATGTCATCATTATTTGTAGGGCATATAGGATATACAAATACACATGCCTGGATTGAAAGATGCATAAGTAGCAAAAATATTCCTAAAAGGAAGGAAAAATTCCTCTGGACAAAGGCAGATTTTGTGACTAATTTGAAATAATCATTAGAATTTTGAGTAACCTAAATACTACAATATTTCATGGGCTATAGTAATATGTTAAATCATAACAAAGCCACTACAGCAAATATCTTTAATAAACATTTATTCATTGCATTCTAGGTATTTAGGTTCGTCACACAGAGTATAAAGTAAAGCTAAATGGGTGTTAAAAGAAATTGTAACTTACTTATGTAGAGGAATCATCTTGTCTGTTATTGTTGCATATGTTACACACTAATCTTTCTGTACTTTCTGTAACAATCAACTAAAAATGGTTAAAATTAGGAACTAGCATAATAGAATAGAACGAATGACCCATAGCTTTTTCCTTCTGTAGAAATAGACTTTAAGCTACACAGCTGTTTGTCATTCTACGTCTATTGTTCTTTCTGAAGAAATTGTGCAGGATGCAGTCTATGTTTTGGTAAAACAGCATCTTTTTTGTTTATCCATAAATGTTTTGATGTTTTCATTGGCATAAACTAAGCTTGATTTTAAACGAACAGATTAAGATTCTGAAATATTATTAAAAATTTCCATAGCATTGTCTTTTGATTAAACTGTTATAAAGGGATAAATGCATGATATATGCTGTTAATACTCAAAGTCATCTTATTTTCCATTAAATATGTGAACTTTCAACTAATATCTTTTATTTCAACAAAGAATAAAAATGAGAGATATCATAGTAAAAGTGTAAAACATATGATCAAAAATATTTCAATATGAAATTCTGGAGCCTGAATATAATAAAAATTCAGTTTAGATATGAGAAACTCAACACCAACTGGAGTTCTGCAACAGATGGTGTGTGCAGGATAGATGGAAACTATGCCAGGTAAGTATGGAGCTATTTGGATTTCTTTATTTCTAATAAGCACATAAAGATTTAGTTATATGAAGTTCATGGACATTTTTACAGAGTGCCATGATTCATATTCAGTAATCATCTTTGAAGTTATCTTCATGTCATGCTGAAATCCTAGCTCTTTTTAAAATTATGAACAATATTAGTTGTTATAACATAGGCAGGATAGCAGGTAGTTCACATTAGTGGGCTAAATATTTGAAAATATTGTGTTTAAAGCACAAGAACTATTTGATGCATCTCTATAAACATTGGAGGTTTGACTTGAACAACTTATAAATTAAATAGCTCTTCCCTTTATCTGCCATCAAAATGCAGGAAAATTACTCAGAGCCCTACCACTGAGGTAATTATAATGGCACACATAAGGGAATTACAGGTAAGTATTTAAATATCTCCTTAAAACACTTCGCTGCTGAAATATTTCAGCTGAATTTTAGAAACTGTGTTTAAATGAATTCAAAATTACTTTTAACATTTCTCCTTGCAACTATGAACCTTACTATTATGACATTTTACTTTTTCTCTTTTTAAGAAAGCTAATTTCTAGTCTTGCAAAAATTATGCAGGCAATGGCAGAACAGTCAAGCCATCTGGTCCATAATAAGCTGCCTTAAGTGAAAACCAAAGATTGATGTTAAACATTATAGTTCACCTATCCTACAGAGGTGAGTGTTAAATCTCAGAGTCTAGCTTCAGGCCATACTTTTTGTGTTATAATGAGTCATTCTAAAGAGCAACACTGCTTTTTCTGTTACAAGAGTCTTTCTGTGTGCATATTTTAGCATTTTTACAAGGTGTGAACTGAAACCCAACTCGCTGAGAAGTTTTTAATAACTTCAACCAATTAGGTAATAAGAAAAGATATTCAGAGTGAGCATATTAAACTGTAATCCCTCTTGCAAAGTGGAATACCCAAAATGTTCACTAAGAAAATATTGCCAACCTCTGAAAAATGGGTTTTGATAATTTTCCCATGGGGGCCTTCCTAGTTGAACAAATAGGGAAAATGGGAAGAAGAGCCAGTCTGATGTCCTGGCAAAACATTCTGGAATTTTCTCCATTTTCCATATTCTACCTGTGCAACTTGGGCTTTATTATCCAATGAAGCAAATTTTATTTAAAGTCTTTCAACTAATTTTGAGATACTCATACTTCACTCTGAAACTGAAGAAACAAATATTTTAAAAATTGAGGCAATAAATGGGATGTAATTCAAGATGAAAAACTGAAGCAAAAGAAATTAAATGACAAGAACAAATTATCCATAGAGGTGCCTTTGAAACTTTCTTGGGTACTAATTCATAGGGAAATTATTTTCTGATTGATTTTGCCATAATTTTTAGCCACTTTTAAATAACATGTCTTTATTTCATGTTAGAATGCATTACTAGGTATTCAGTGCTAGTCTATCCACTAACAGACAAGAGGACTACATACCTTTCATGTGTCTTATGTGAGCATCTTTATTGTTCAATGTATGGGTGAACCAAAGCTCATGTCAAATGTAGTAGGTTTCTTTTGTTAATATGCAGTTATTCAGCTGAATGAACAATCATCTAAAAATAGGATTTCTTGAGTGAAAAAAATATCTTGGTAAGTGAATAGATAATGCACACTTATGACAGTTATTTCTCTGTCTTAGTCTCAGTAACAAAATTGTGTAATGTCAATTTTTCCTCTCACCTACGGAAATCTTTTCCAGGTAACTTTAATGTGTGTCCCAAAGACATATACTGTCTTTGGTAAACTGTAGCTAATTATTTGACAAAAATATTAAGCAAAATTAAATAGTCTAAAGCATTACTTACCAAAATATCTTTGAAAAGCTAATTATATCTTAGCTGAGAGTGAGACTTTTTCCCATAATCGTGTCTCACCCCACTAATATCAGACTGATCAAGTAAGAGTTGGAACAATTCGTATCACAACAGAAAAGTTTAGAAGCTACACAATTGGATTCACACTGAGTACAGAATCAGGGTCTTATCATATTATCACTGCAGTTGTGTGATCCTCTTTCCCTTCTTTGTCCATTTCTTGGAGGTAGACTGGCTAGTGAGATGCAGAGCATTGGTGCTAATGGCTACCTCGCCTTGGCTTGTGCAATTTTGTTTCTTCAAGTTTCTTACTATTGCTTGATCTTCTTGGACATTTGATATCTCCTGTTGTGAATTATTGTAGGCTTGCTTTCTTATTTTCCCAAATTTTCAGGACTCTATTTTTAATGTGGATCATCACGTAACCTGAATTCAATCAGAGTCCTGAACAACTCTCCAAACCCACTAATTCTGGAAAAGTCCCTGGCTTTCTTCTTTGTGAGTGTCTGTCTTTCTCTTAATAATTCTAAAAGTTCAGTATGTATAAGTAAAGTGTTTTTTCAAAACATAGACTTTAGATCAAAGACAGCAAAGATTCTATGTTTGTCTGGGTTGGGCCCCAGAAACCCCCACTTTGGTGAAACCAAATGGTTCTGAGATGCAAAAATCACTGTTTGATAAGCATCACTCTTTCTATTGATACCCTCTTCACTTATGTGAAGAAAATGAAAGATAGGCTTAACATATTTTATTCATCACAGTGATTAATAATACTATATTTGGCAATACTGAGTAATCTTTCAATTTGATAGCGTTTTGGGGGGTTATACTGGAAATCCTATAGCTAAAATCTTGCTTTGTGAAGTGTTACATAGCTTCTGTCACTAAAGACTTACCTTCTTTCTTTGACCTGCTAAACTGCAAGACAGCTTTCAATTTCTGGAATCTTGATTTGGGTACTAAGATGGCTTCTTTAACTCCTCCTTCTTAAATCAAATCCAACCTTTCTCCTTCAGTGTGTACCTTTATGGATGCCTGCTTATTATCTGTCATTGTCTTGCTCATCTTCATTCTTATATCCTTTCACTATTCCTCTGTAATTTTTAGGACTCTAGAATACAAAACCTAGAAATTCATGGTATCAATTCAAAAACTTCTGCTCTATGCCCACAACAAGAATCTAGCCCAAGACCATAAGCGCATATACTGGATATATGTTCGGAAAGAACATGAGAGGAAAAACAATGTGAATAAAACACACCTTAATATGATAAATATTTCAGGAAAAATCTAAGTTTGCTCTAAATAGCATTACTCAAATATATGAAATACATAGGAGCACACTCACACACACACATATATATATACTATCTACATATTAAACTAAGATATTTATTCAAAAATAACTGAATATGTCAGGCTTTGCCATTCCATACTTACCATGAGTTAAGTACAGAGTCAAGTAAGTAACAAGTTATCAAACAAACACATGTAAAATTGAGAGTACAATATATGTCCTATTATACAATGAGATAGAAGGCCCTGAGAATACACAATATGGAAAATTTGGCATAGTCAGGAAAATCAGGGAAGGCTATCTTGAAAAAGTAATGTTCCAGGTAAAGAAGAATGAACTGAATGAGAGTATAACACGTGTGATGAAAAACTAGAAAGGTTGGTGGATCCTATATGGTTGTGGAAAGTTAGTTAAGGGTTTTGTAGATATCTTAGAGCAGTGGTAAAACATTAAATACATGTATAGGGATTTCATCAAATATGGGTTTGGATTTGATAAGCTCATTTGACTTCAATTTTGGAAAATAACTGAAGTGAGCAAAGGAAGAATTTTGAGAGTTGTATCATTGGAGACCATGGCTATACAGACATTCATAATGTTGCTGAAAATGAGATAAAGTAGATATATTTGAAATTTAGGAGGCTTAATTTACAATGAATAAATATGAGTAAATGAGTGATTACTAGTTTAATGATGCAGATGTTAATGTCTAATCATTTTCTTGCTTACTACTTTTCCACAGCAAATTAGGTGCAACATGTTGTATAAAGCATACTCTTCAGTAGACTGTAAGACATCATTATTTTCATATTTCTCTTGTAATATATTTTTCCTGTTATCTCATTTACAACCTCTAATTCTTATCTTAATTTTGATTACTATAACAAAATACCACAGACTGAGCAATTTAAACAAGGGTATTTATTTCTGCAGTTCTATAGGCTGGGAAGTTCAACACTAAGAGGTTGGAATGTCAGAGATCTAGTGAAAGGTACAGTGTATGGCTCGAAGGCTTAAACCTTCTCTTCGTATATATCCTTTTCTTCGACAGGATTTCAGAGAGAGACATCTTGTCTATCATTTTCTATTTAAAAAGACATTAATTCCATCATGAACAGACTAGCTACCTGGAATTAACCTGACCCTAATTAACCCACAGTTGCCTTGCCTCCAAGTAATAACACATAGGGAACATACAACTTAGATGTAGGTCACAACTGTTCAGTCTATAGCTTGCTCTTAATCTTATTGTTATTTTTGAATGTTTGTTTTTAATTCATATGATTGATAAAATGCTGTAAGTCTTATTTTCTCCCGTTTTCCTCTTAACAATTCTTTCATGCTCCTGCTGTTGTATTAATATCATGTTAACTGCTTCATTCAGAGAAATAACATTCCAAAGTACCATCACTGTGTTTTAATTAATCAGTCCCCAAGTACTGAACATACAGGCTATCTAACCTTTTTCTAAACTAAACACAGCTGGAATGAATATTACCATACCTTTCATTTTCTTGACATTTGTCATAATGGTATTTTTGGTCATAAAATAGCTGGTTTTAAAACATATATACGCATAAGCTAGCCATGATGGCACATATCTGTAATTGTAGCAATTTTTTTTAATTTAAAAGGGGTCTGGGAATGTAGCTCAGTGGGAAGGCTTACACACACATGCACACACAAACACACACGCTAAATTAAATTAATGTACTATTTCCAGATAGCTTTAAATGATGGCTTTAACATAGTGCATTGGTCACATTTCTCCTGTCACCTATACATGGTGAGATTTCTCTTTGTGAGACTACCTTTCTGATAGTCTCAAGCAGTATCTTTCTTTTAAATTAACATTTCTCCTAAGAAATCTGACATGTCTTTTCACATAATTGCTATTGATTTTAATGTCATCTGCTTCCATCACATTTCTTATTGGAGATGTCTGCACATTTTTCTGCAGTGTTTCCTGAATTTTCCAGATTGGCTGCAAATATGATGAAACATTCATACGAATTTTGATAGTGTAATCCTCTTCTGGTTTTTCAGAAGTCTGTTATTCTTCTTAAGTATATGACAAAAATATCATATAAAACATAATGATGATCTAAAAAGATAAGTATTGAAGATAAAAAGAAATGGAGAAAATTAAATCTCAAAATGCATAACTTTCACATTGTTAGAAGAAACTCAGTATATTCAGTGGGAAAAAAAACTTTGAAAGACTAATAAAATAGCCATTAATTCATCACTGTGTCACTAATTTATTCAAAAGACATTGAGTAATATTTAAATCAAACCGGGTTTTAAATATTCTTATTTTTCTTTCCTTTTCCTGAAGACTGACATTTACTAGACACATTCTGATTCTTAGTTATTAAAAGAGGGACATTCAGAATAATTTTTTTTATAACAGAAAAAACCAACTGCTATGTCAGCCATCAAACTGCTTTCTTTAGCCTTGTATCACAAATGAAATTAACACCCAATATACCTTTATCGGAATGTAACAGAAACCTATCCTATTTTGCTTAAGAAAAAAATAAATCATATTTAAATCTTTCTGAATATATAAACGATATCTGAAAGCTCTCTGGATCTTTTATTTGTTCAGACAATATATTCAGAGAATTTGTCTTTATCAATATCTTGACTATTTTTGTCCTTTTTTATTTTTCATCTCTCATTCCATCCAAACTTTTTTCTTCCCTCCCTCTCTTCGATCCTTCCTTCAATCCTTTTTCCTTCCTTCCTACCTTCCTTTATTCCTCCTCTCTTCCCCTTCCTTTCCCTTTCTTTTCCTTTCTTTCCCTTCCCTTCCCTTCCTTTCCTTTCATTTCCTTTCCTTCTTTCTTTATCCTGCCTCTCTGTCTCTACTGACTCTGTTCTCAGAGATGTTCTCTCTCAGTTTAGAGTTATTCTCTTTAAAGACCCAGTAAAATGAGTTTGACACTTTCAACATTATTGGTAAAATCTGCCTGAAATCAGATTTATTAGCTGTGATCTGTATTTAAACACATGATTAATTTGATGGATTTTTTTGATAACTTTAGTAAAAATTACATTGATTAGGCCTGAGTCTTAGAGGATAGAATGTTTGCATCTTTCCAAAGTTTAGGGGGAATACCATGAAGTAGTTATGGAAAGTCTCATTTTTTAAAATCAAGCTTGGATAATTTTCCTAACCCCTCTGCTGCAGTTCCTCATGTGTACAATGAGGATGATAATAAGACCCCACAGGTTTGTTTGGAAAACTGATTATGTACTTAGGACAATACCTGACACTCTACAGACCTCATATATCTATGTCCTATTAATGATGACTTTAAATCCACCGGTAATGTGAAATTTCTCTAAAACACAGGTATATTCTTTTCTAAAATATACATGTGAGGCTGAAGATATAGATCAGTGGCACAGTGCCTGGCTGGCAAATGCGAGGTTGTGAGTTTGACTCCCAGTACAAAAAAAAAAAAAAAAA